>JAQQSW010010115.1:0-13073 GCA_028646575.1 Pseudocheirus occidentalis | reverse complement strand
GGATAATTGTGCTGCCCTTCCCACTGGCATTTTGGTTAGAGGGTGTAAGGACATAGATAAAAATCAGCACTCAAGAATGTGAGTCAAAAGAAATAATTCTACCTAATTTAAAATATGAATGCTTTTTGCTCAGTTGACCTTATGGTATTCCAGGTTTATCTACACTTGGAGCTAACTGGAACATATTTAAAATGTGCTTAAAGACTTTTTGCAGTATAATTCAAACAAGGGAAAATGAATCTTTAAACAAATCATCGTTTCATCTTAAAATAAATTGCATCTGATGGTAAAGAGCAAGAGTCATCACTCAATGGGAATGGATGGATACATTGTGAAGTAGACCAATGGTTGGGAATCTAAGTGATTTTTTTTTTGAGCATTTGAGTGATGGTTATATCTGTGATAATTTTTAGACACCATCATCCTTCCAGTCACCTAGGTTCATGACTTTGGGCTCCAACTCTACTTTTTTTCTATCTATCTGATACAAACTTCAAATTAATTGCTAAATATTGCCAATTCTCCCTTCAAGCCAACTCTTGAATTGGTCCCCTTCTCTCCACTCATATTGCCATCAACTTGCTTTAGTCCTGCTTAATCTTTGTCTCATGTGTTGCAATAGCTTCTTGGTTGAACTACCAGTTTCTACTCTCTAATATCCCTATCCATTGTGTACATAACTATCAATATAATCTTCCTAAAGTATAGTCTGATCTTGTCACTCCACTTTCAAAAATCCTTCAATTTCTACTTATTCCTCTAGGATAAAACAGAAAATCCTCAGTTAGATATTAATAAAAAGTTTGTTGGTGTTTTCTGCTCTCAAGTCATGGTCACCTTAGAAATACTTCTTCCTCCAGAGAGAAAAATCAACTAGCCCTTGCTAGTATATAAGGAAACACTGATTAAAACAAAACAAACCCCAGAACTGACACAGAGAATGAACGCAAATGAATGGGACATTCCTCACCCTTGTTTGCTTACCTCTTTGGATATTCATTTTTTCTCTGGAACCAAGATTAATCCTTATATGAATCAGCACTTAAATCATTTCAATCTTCTTTTATTTTATATTATTCTAGTCATTGTTTTGTTATTTTAGTTCTGCATATTTTATTCCATATCATTTCATAAAGTCACCTCATATTTCTATGAATTCTGCATATTAGCCATTTCTTCTACCATAAAGGAATTCACTTTCCTCATATACCATGTAACATTTAGCCATTTCTTAACCAATAGTTATCTACTTTGTTTCCAGTATTTTGCTACCATAAAGAGTCTGGCTTTAAGGCCTCATACAGTCTGGTCCCAGGCTTATTTCACATTTTTATTCTTTACCCTTTTATTTTTGCCAAATTTGTCTACTGACTATCCTCTAGAAAGTACCTTCTGTACCCTGTATCTTTTCACAGACCCTCCACTATACTCTCCTTTCTCATTCTACTCTTATAGTCCCAAACTTCCTTCTAAGTTTCATTTTTAAGTGCCTTGTTTAAAATAAATCTCTCAAGCCCCCTTCCTGTCAATTCTTTTTTTTTAATTTTTAAAATTATATATAATATAGACACACATAGATAATTATATACATACATACTTATACATATATACATATATATATTTGCATACATACATATATTCATCTATACTGATATAGTATCACTTTAGTTAATGTAAACTTTTTGGAAGAAAGGCAGGAAAGATAGAGATCTATTTGATCTAAAAGATATTCAACACATTTTCTATTCCTCCTCTCACTCCCACCATTTTATATGTTGAGAAACTTTGAGCCAGAAAGCTTGAGGGATTATATAGGGTCATAATGGGACCATGTATCAAAGGTTGGATTTGAACCCAGTTCCTCCAGTCCACGGCCAGAGTTCTTCACATTGCACAAGAGAAGGTATTGTTTTCATGTGTTTTTTGTGGGATTGTTTTCATGTGTTTTTTTGTTTCAATTCTGTCTTTGTTTCCTAGCACTTAATATCATTTGCATAATGTTGCAGCTTACAAAAAACTTGTAGGTTGATTTAATTGGGAATGAATTAGAAGTGATTTAGATAATTATAAGACAATGTCGTTCATTTTGTAGATCTCATTCACCTATGTATATATTTTGTGTATACTTATATGTGTACATGATGTTTCCTCCAAAGGAATGTAAACTTCTCAAAGTTAGAAAATGAGATTCAGCTTTGCCATTATATCTGTGGTATATAACAGTGATTGAAAACTAATAGGAGTTTAATCAACTTAAGTCAAGGAATTTTAATTGTAGAACCTTTTGCTCACTATGATATTATCTCTGCTGATGTCTCAGTTCATGGGGGACATTCATATGAATAATATTAGTGTAATAGAACTATACCAAGCACCATCTACCCTCTGGATATCTGAGATTTAGTGTCATGCACTCATAAATAGGGAACAAAGAATAGAAATAGAGGCTGTATCTACATAAAGAGTTCACTTATTTTAAACCTCATTTTAGCTAGAATAACTTCTTTAATAATTGTTTAGGCAGCTTTTCCTTCAAGTTTTCTAGGGAAAGATATTGAAAATAAGATTGAGACTTATTTGAGTTCTCCCAAATTCCTTTCTAAACAACTTTAAGTAATTACTCAAAATAATTTTGGAGTAACCGAACCCACAAAAACATGAGGTGAAACATTTTTTCCAGCTCAAGAAAATATAGAAGAAAATTTCAGTCTCACCAGGAGAATGGAGCACAGTTTAGCACAAAGTGCACCAGCATAGGTCAGGCCCAAGCAAACTAGCAGCAGGCCTTGAAGATGACTGAATCAGCAGCAACTACTGGAGTGCTCAATCTACAGATAGTAAGGGGGTCAGACAATTGATCAGAAGGAGATTATACTGGTTCCTATGCTTTCACTTGGAACAGGACTCCATTACATTGCCAAAAAGTAGATATGGTTGATAGCCCTGGATTGCAGTCCTGGTTTACAATCCTAGGACAAGGAGGAGCACCAGAGTTCATAGCAATAGAGGAGCAAGAACCCTGGTCAGTTTCAAGATAGAAAAGAGGTGTTTGGGGTCATTTACAGACAAGAGAACAGGACATGAAAGTATTTAACACACCTATCCATAAATCATACCACCTTAGAAGAATTGAAAACTAACAGACTCCCAGAATTATCTGTGAAAACTTCTGGAAAGCAAGCAAACAAACAAACCAACCTGAAACTTGGGGCAGTGTCCCTTCAACCCTTACAGCAGAACAGAATTTCATCATCAAGTTAAAAGTCAAGAAATAGACTGTAAAAATGAACAAAGAACTAAAAATAAAAAAGTACCTGACCACAAATACCACAAACTCAGAAGAATACTACAAAGTCAGAACTGCTACATTTAAAACTTCTAAGGAAAAAGTGAATTAGTCTCAGCCATAAAAAGAATTCCTGGAAGAGCTCAAAACGATTTTTAAACTCAAAGAAGAGTAGTATATGAAAAATTGTGAAAATAAATGACAGCGATGCAAGAAAATAATGAAAAAGCCTCGATCGCTTGATAAAGGAAGCACATGCAAAAAAAAACCCCTAAATGTAATAACACTTTAAAAACTGAAAAGGACAAATGGAAAAAAAAACCCCACAAAAATCTACTGAGGAGATTCCTTCAAAAGCAGAGTTGGCTAAATGGACAAAAGATGTACAAAAATTCACCAAAGAAAAGAACCCTTTAAAAAAGCAGAATTGACAAAAAGGAAAACAAGGTACAGAAACCTGATTGATAAAAAATTCCTTAAAAATTATAATTGAAAGAGAGGAAGCTCAAGAATTCATAAGACATCAGGAAACAATCAAACAAAATCAAAAGTGGAAAAAATACAAGAAATAGTGAAACATCTCATTGGAAAAACAAAACAAGTGATTTGCAAAATAGATACAGGAGAGATAATCTAAGAATTAATTGACTACCTGAAAACCACTTTCAAAAAAAAAGAGAGCCTATACATAATCTTTCAAGAAATTATCAAAAAAAACTGCCCTGATATTCTAGAAGCAGAGGGGAAAATAGAAATTGAAAGACTCCACCATTCAATTCAAGAATAAAATCCCCAAAAGAAAACTCCCAGGAATAATGTACCCAAATTCCACAGCTCTCAGGTAAAGGCATAAATACTGGAAGCAACCAGAAAGAAACAATTTGAATATCACAGTGCAACAGTCAAGAGTACAGAAGACTTGGCAGCTTCTATATTAAAGTATCAGAAAAAGTGGAATATGTTATTCCAGAGGGCAAAGGAGCTGGAATTACAACCAAGAATCACTTACCCTTGACTGAGAGATGCTTCAGGGACAAATGGATGTTCAATGAAAGAGAGGCTATTGACTCTCCAATACAAGACTCAAGAGAAGTGTTAAAAAGGTAAACAGAAAAGAGAACACATAAGGCATCCAAGAAGTTTAATCCATACATGGGAAGATGATACTTGTAACTCCCAGGAGCTTAATCATCAATAGGGCAGTTAGAAGGAATAAATATTGACAGAGGGCACAAGTGTGATTTGAGTGTGATGGGATGATGATGATTGATGATGATGATGATGATGATGATGATGATGTGTGGCTTGACACCTGGGAGGTACCACATGTAATGGTAATTCATTTGAAGACCCCTTTTTGTATTGGCAAGTAATCAGGTACTTAGCACCTTGTTTTAAGTTAAGCAAAGGTATCAGGTACTTAGCACTTTGTAAATGATGAAGCCACTGTTGGGGAAACAGAAGGTATAGGCTCCTGTCTCCTGTTACTGATGTAACAGGAAGGGATTGGCTGAAAAAGGAAGATAATGCTGTGTGTATATAAGAAAAGCCTCAGAGAGGCACAGTCAGAATTTTTCTTGGGACATTAATCTGATGGCAGAAGCTATTCTGGAGAGAGAGAGAGTTTCTTTCAGCAGAATCTGGAGGCAAAACAGCTACAGAAGAGAATTGATAGTTGATAACTGAGTTGGATCTCGGAGCAAGTCTGAGGAGGCTGAACGGGAACCAAGGAGGCCAGGAATCACTTCCCCCCCACAAGCTCGGTAAGGTGATTCTGATTTTTTTAAAGAGCTGCAGAAGACTGAGCAAGCATGACCAGGATGCTAAGATTTTTCTCTGTTTGTGGCTTGTTGAGCCTTAAATTCCTGGGAACAGAAATTGTGAAGGATTTGCCATGAACTGAACCCTGTGAACTTCAGCGTGGATAAGTAGTTGCCTGGAGAACTGGACAAGGATGTGGGAGCTGTCTGCCTCTGAATCCAGGTGACTTTTTGGTAGATTCAGGTAAGTGTGGAGAACTTTGACTTTTGTACTTTGTGACTGAATTAAGGATTTTGTGATTGACTAAATGATTATACTTTGTTGAAAACTTTTGTGACCACTTTGGTGAAACTATGTAGCCATTTTAGTGATGTCATTGTGAATGCTATATTTTGACTCTCTGTGATAAGTTCTAATATTGTCAGTGCTGTACTTTGATTTTCTGTGAATGTTTTGCTTTGCTTTGTGATTGAATAAATAGAGCATTCACTATCCTGTGTAATTAGAACCTTAAAAGCTATTCACAGTAGCATTCTTCTGGAAAGCTGCTCGTGCATGGCCTTATACCCCAACACTGAAAAAATTCCCAAAGAAGAATCCTCCTTATATAATGTGTGACAAGTGTAACCTGCCTTTGCTTGAAACCTTGTAGTGGGGGATGACCCCAAACTTCCCCAGACAGCCCCTGCCACAGTGGGATAGCAGTTCTGATGGTTAGGAATTTTTGTTTTCTTTACTTCAAGTATAATGTACTTTATATCTGCTGACAACTTGTTTCCTATAGAGAGCCAAACTTCAGTAGAAATGTATTGAATTTATAATTACTTTAAGTAAGCAATTAAAGGTTTGGGTGATTTTTTATGACAAATAGTTTTTCAACAGTCAAAAGTAATAAAGTTATCACATTTGTAAGATACTTATCTTTGGATAAGTGGGAAAGAATACATGAAGTATGGAGAAGTGGGATAAAGTTAATGTTCTTAATTTAAGATCAAAAAAGCTTTGTGTTCAAATAGATCCAAGATACTTTCTAATCCAACTAGCATGCATGCATACTATTTTGTAATTTTATACACATAACACTTTTAGTACAAGGACTATTATTATTTTTACTAGTATTGTTTTTCTAATTGCTATAACCATAATTCTTATTATACTTAAATTGTTCTAGTAGTAGTAATAGTAGAAATGGTAGTAGTGATACTAGTATTATTGCAGTTGTAGTAGTAGTTGTAGTAGTAATAGTAGTCATAGTCTATTGTACAGAATTGTACAGAAATCTCCTCTCTCACCTCTTCAATAGTTGGTTTTCTAACTTTTTCTTGAAGACGTCTAGTGATGAGGAGATCAGAGAATCAGAATTTTAGAGACAGAGTGATTTTAAAGATCATTCTAGTTATGTTTCCTTCAAAGAACACCAATGCTTAATGAGGGAAAGTGATCTACCCAAGGTCAATCAGTAAACTCGGGTAGAGTTAGCACTAGAAATAAAGTTTCCTGATTCCTAGCCTTACAGGTACATGCTACTTTCCCTCCAAATTATCATGCTATGGTATTTATAGGGTAAATCCCTAAACTTGTAATTTCACAAGAATAAGGGAACTCTTTTATGAGGAACATCACTCTAAAAACGCAAGTTAACAATTTCTCTGACACTAAGCATCTTAGGGAATTGACTAGAGCATTACATTGTTAAATAACTCACCTAGGGTCAAATAAGCAGTATTTCTCAAAGGCAACAGCGGAATCTAGTTCTTCTTGGTTTTGAGGTCATTTGTTTCCTAGCCATAACACTCTTCTGTGACAACAGGGTTGTTATTAACTAGAACCAAAGTACTTCCTTATTATCTTTTTCTTTAATTGCCCTTCTGTTATACACTTTTACACAGCTATCTGGAATATATGAATTTATATTGGACACTTTTTACATATCTGACAGCCTCCGCAAAATGATGGTTCTTCTATGGGGAAGTCCTCTGCCCTGATACTTAATAGCAATTAATTTTAAAAGGAACAATGTTGGTAAACTTTTAAGTCTCTACATTTAGTAGAATGACCTAAACAGAAAAGAACGTAGAGAATGATTTCCAAAGAGAATCCAGAAAACAACTGGAAGAAATAAAGCAGCCTACCACAGAGTGCATATTATCAGTTCCAAATAAACAAAATTTAAGTTCTCTAGAGGAGAAAAATAATGTTTTCTTTGATCACAAGGAAATGATAGAGCGTTGCAGAAACATAATACAGTCCACCTAGACTTAAAAAGAAGAAATTACAATTGTAAAAAAAATAACATAGCTTGTGAAAGTTCCTGACAATATGTATTACCTCCCCAACTGCAAGGTTTCCATTTATACAATGATGTCTATACTATGTGCTAATATGTATTTCTAAAATCCCGTTTTTATGTTTTCCCTCCAGGAAATGTTCAAATTGAGTCTCAGCATTATCTAGCATTTACCTACCATGTTCACCATTCATTCAGATAGCCAGTCAGCACATCTATTATAGGTCAATTACAGAATTTAAATTTCCTATGTCAAATATAGCATGAGAAATTAATTCTGCATGGGCTCCTGAAAAAGAGACGTGCCTTCAGGAACTCAGGAGGCTTTGCACTGATGCTTCTGCCATGTGGATTATGAATTTATTTTCAGAGATGATCATTTATAAGAAAGAGCAGTGGTCATAGAATGAAGGGAAAGGATTGACTGATAAAATTACATAATGTCTCTCAACCATTGCAAGTCCTGATTTTATACTGCCAGAAGGCAATTTATTGAATATGGCTTCATTTTGTGGATCAGTTGCCTTTTCCTTCATTTCTTTCCACTACATATTTTTTAAGTGTACATTTTATTTTAGTTTTAAAGAAATATTTTTGTTTCAGGAAATTATTTTTAAAGCACATAAAAATTCAAGATTTCAGCAATTAGAATTGGCTCCTGATTCTGGTTTCAAATGTTAGATTTTTCTTGGAATTATTTTTAGAGCAAACTTTTTTTTTAACCCACCATCAATGATAATAAAGTTACAATATGGGGACTCTAAATATTATAGTACTGGATGTGAATATAGAGGGAATGGAAGTGACATTTAAGAAACGAGTCATAGAAAAGACAACTGGATAACAGAATAGAAAGTGGAGAATCATTCTGGGTATGGTATTTTTTGATGAGACCATGAAGTGATTGCCCATATATCTGAAGGACGCTAAAATGCAAAAGCAAGGAAAAACAAAAACAAACCTCAGACATTATTATTGCCAATGAACGGAGCTATAGATATCTATATTCTGTCTCTCCCTGTCTTACTCCTTGTCTCTGTTTCTGTGTGTGTGTATACATATATACATATATGCACACATATATAACACACGTAAATATTCAGAATGATGACTTGTGAGCCCTTTTCACAGCTGCTAAAGCAGGTTGAGGTTAACCAATAAGCTTCAAACAAGTCAGTGAGTTAGGGGGATGTCTAAACTAAACATGTGAAGACATCCCCTTGTAGAAAGGGCAAATGAAAATAACTGATTCTTATAGCCATGAAGATGGTGGAAGCTGGCACTATGAACCACTTAGACCTTAATCAGGCATCAAAAACCCCAAGGTCATCCACTGGAACCCAGGTCATTGTCAATTGTCCTGACTTTTGTCTTGTGCCTGGATTTTGATTCTTCTGGAAGAGAGCATGAGGCTGATAACTTTGAGTAACTCTACTCAAATCCAATTCAAGCTCCAATCAAGACATAATGCCATTATGTCATTGGTCCTTGATCCTTTCTCAAACAACAGGACAAACAACAACTACAAATATATAAATATAAGTATATATAACTGTATATCAATGTCTAAATATGTGTGAGTGCATATGTATAGAAAGAAAGATAGATATCTTGTTCTAGGTCAGTCATTTTTCAGCTGTGCCTGACCCTTTGTGACTTCTTTGGGGATTTTCTGATCAAAGATGCAGAGTGGTTGGCCATTTCTTTCTGTAGTTCATTTTACAGATGAGAAAACTGAAGCAAAACATATTAAGTGATTTGCTCTGAGTCACACAGCTAGTAAGCATCTCATTCCACTATTGAACTCAAAGAGCATGAGTCTTCCTGATTCCAAGCCTGGCAATCTCTCCATTGTATCACCTTGCATATTTATATGTGTGTCTCTCTTACTGTATCTTTTTTTCCATCTGTTTCTATCTTTCTTCCCCCCCTCCTCTGTTTGTGTGTATGTGTATACACACAGACATAGATACAGAGAAAAGCATATATATATATACATGTATATATGCATATATACATGTAAGTGTACATGGGTAAGCACACACATACACATACATGTATATGCCTCTGTCTCTTTGTCTCTTTCCCTTTTCCTCCATCTATCTCTCCCTTCTCTCTCTTACTTTCTATCCAATATATAGATATAGATTAAGATGCGTACAGATAGTGATATTTATTTGTAGACACATTCATGAGGAGAGAGAGAATGAATCCATACATGCATTAAGAGTAGCACTATTATAAGGCAAGGTTTCCTAAGTTGTTTTCCACTGTTTATTACACACACACACACACACACACACACACACACACACACGCAATATCTTTAACACCATATATTGAGAGAAAATGAGGGATTGAAGATGCAATAGACCCTTTCCTTTTTTGTTGTTTAATTCTCTCTCCAGGAGAGAATTAGGAGTGTGGGGCTGCTATAACTGATGCAAGAGATATAACAGTGCTGCTCAGATCTTATTTTTTTTGTCTGACTTCTCTGAAAATCTTACTAGCCTCAATCTTGGAAATGATAGAACAAAGCAATTAGGAATGTACAAGCTCAGAAATGAAAAGGCACAAGCCTCCTTTACTTAGAGGTTGAATTAGTTGCCTATGGTTAAAAGCCAGTGTGGCAGGACTTAAACAGAAATGTCCTTGATTCCAAGGACAGCTTTCTAACTCAATTATCAGTGTGTTTCTCACTAATATGATTAATTTTTTAATTGTATTTGGTATTTTATTTTGTGGATCCAGTGTTTTGCTATGCATTTAATTTTAGCCAAGCTAAATTTGGATCTGTACATTAATATCCACTATGTAATTCTGAGAATAAATATCCCTAAATTATTTAAACCAGATTCTTAATATGAATGTCTAGGGTATATTAATGCATCTAATTCTATTTTTTAGATTTTAAGAAAATATAATTTTGTCATTCAAGGATAAAAGCTCCCCTTTACTTTACTTTAGTACTTTAATATTATCAGAAATTATATTACATTTGTTTTTGGGATTCTTATTGTCATGACATAGTACAAATGCCTAATTAGTAATATTTTGTAGTTCTTATTCTTATAATTTAGCTAATGTTGAACTGCATTCTTAGTGTAGGCACTACTTTTTTTATCTAAGTGAATATTTTATAAAGATTGTTTTTCTCTTAACTTTTTTTTTTTAGTAAATTTAGGTAAATTACATTGATTTGTGATAATACTTTGGAGTTTTCTTTATGTAGCTTATCTTGATCAAGTTTGGGAATCAGAAAAAAATGGTCCAAAGGAAAAAAAATAATTATGAAGGATACCCTATTTCTACATTTTGGGAGCAATGTGATTCATGGGGCTTGTTTTCTGAATGATGATGATAATCTTATATCTAGGTAATCAGGTTGCCTCCATATATAGAAACTAATTAAGAGCCTATTTGCAAACTGAGATTGGCTTTCTTATTCTCGTATTTAAAAGGAAATGCTCTTTACTTAGTAAATTTACCTGTTTCTCTTAAATGGATTTTCCAGTCATTTGTATGCAAAAATATATATAATTTTCCTTTTTTCCTTCCTTTTTTTGGTACTTGTGGTAAAGTAAACTTGTTTTGCTGCCTTTGGTTTGTCATTATCTTGGTTTATTTAAATGAAACAGTTATGATAGATTTTGTTTTATTTACATAGTAGAGTTATTTTGGGGTAAAATATTTTGGAAAACTTAGAACTCTGTATAATTTATTATATGAATTGTCATTTCCCTTGTGATTTTTTTATCATTATTTATTTGGGTAGTTTAATTTCTTTCTCTTTTCTACTAAATATTCTAAATTTATGCACTTATTCATCACTTTAATTATGGCTTTAGGCTTTGTTTTTATTGATTTCTTAGTTTAATCCTTAGTTAAAATAAGTCAGTTTGGTCAATGGACATGAAATGATTTGCCATGAATCCCTTAGCTAAAAACAGAGGTGGAATTTAAAATTTTAACCCATCTTTATTGCTTCCTAGTTTAGACTTGTTTCTACTACGTAATGGTTCCCTTTTAAACAATTTATTTCATTTACAGATATTATGCCTATTTTATAGAAAATCCTATTAATGTCCTATTTTGATGTATTGTTGCTATGTGTCAATGACTTTGGGTTTTTCAAGACTATTTCTACAATGAAAGTGTAATGTCTGGCAGACACTGTCATTATGGGATTACTCTGGAAACAGACTTGCTGATAAGTTTGAGGCCACTATCCCATGACCAAACTGGCAGAGCACAGTTTGAAAGATCATCACTAGCAGTCTGAATTCTTTCTCCATTGTAACCTAAGAAACATGAACATGAAGCAGCAAAACCAAAACCAAAGCAAACCAAACAACAATAATTAAATTTTTCTTCAGTTTTATGTTGCTCTACACTCTGTTTACACAGTAGATTGGCAAGAAAAGGGGAAGAGAGTATAAAGGATCACACATTCTTTTGGGGGGACTGTTCAGACATACTTATGATATATAATATCAAATATTGGCTATTCATTATGAAAATATAAGTTCAGAAAATGTTGCTGTTTTTTTTTTAATTTTACCAATTAAGTACCAATTGGGACCAATTAATACCAAATAAGTAGCAATACAATTGGTAAAATAAAAAAAAGACAATAGCTTTTCTGAACTTATATTTTCATAATAAAAAGCCATAAGATAAAAACTAAATTGGAATAAATGAAAAAAATATATAATTCACAAGTTACATTGGAAAAGTCAACTAGAAGAATAGGTAATGCTGGTTTTGGGCAACTTTCCAGTGTAGTGGATAGAATACTGAACCTGGATTCAGGAGGACCTGACTTCACATCTGACCTCAGACACTAACTATTTGACCATGGGCAAGACATTTAGCCCTTTTTGCCTCATTTCTCTCATCTATAAAATGAGCTGGAGAAGGAAATTGCAAAACACTGCAGTTTCTTTGCTGAAAAAAAACCCCCAAAGCTGTTATGAAATGTTGGACATGACTGAAAAAACATAACTAATCAAGAGGAAAGCAATGCTGATTTTAGTGTGTGCCCCAAGTTAACCAGAAGCATTATTTCATAATACGTAGGCATTTCAGAGATTCATAGAATTTCAGAGCTGAAAGTTAGTAAATACTGTCCAATTCATGCAAAATTTGAATAAGAATCTTATTTCGAACATTGTAGGTTAATTAAGTGCTTGGAGTGTGCTCAAAAATTTCCAATAAGAGGAAATTAACTGCACACAAAACAATTCCACACCTTTTTGAGATATCTCTGATTTTAAAGACTTTTTATTTGTCTGAAGTTTAAATATTCTTTATCCCCACTTTTACCCATCATTCTGGGGTCAAGAGGAGCAAGTCAAATGCGTCTCTCTTAACATTTGTTATTGTTATTGAGATCTTACTAAACATTCCCATTTATTTCAACCTATCCATTTATAACTTAATCTACTGGTCAAGAATCATCACTTTTGCATAACTGATGATGTCTCATGAACTTTAGCAGTGTTCTTCATAAAAAGTTAATGCCCCAAATTGAGCAGTTCATATGTGATCTAGCCAGGGAAGAACACAGTTGGGTTATCACACCCTACCCTCATTTCATGTAAGCTAAAAACACTTTAACTTTTAAGCTACTAGATCACAATACACATTAATCTTGTCATGTTCAAGGTATTATGAGCAAAAAGACTAACCCTATTTGCAATTCATGAATCAACATCTGTTCTAAAGAATAGAGAGAGA
>JAQQSW010010114.1:0-13073 GCA_028646575.1 Pseudocheirus occidentalis | reverse complement strand
TGAAACTGTGAACATTGTACTGAATCTGATTTTGTAATGGAATAAACAGAGTGTTCACTAATACTGTGCAATCCGAATCTTAAAGGCTGTTCACAGTAGCATTCTCTCAGGAATCTACTGCTGATTGGCTTTACAGTATTATGCTAAGCACTGAGTATACAAGGAAAAGCAAAAATAGTCCTGTCCTCTAGGTTCTTATAGTTAAATGAGGGAAACTCACAGAAATAATTGTGCATAGCAGTTATGTGTAGGGCAAATAGAAGAAGGGAAGGTGCTAGCAGTGGGTAAGTGGTAGGGGAGACTACTTATAAAAGACTACATGTTGAGCTGAGTCTTTGAGGAAGCCAGGGAGGCCAGAAGGCAGAGCTATAGAGAGATCATTCCAGGCATGGGGGGACACTAGTGAAAAGTTGAGATTTTAACTACCCATCTGAGTAAGACTCTATTGCCCTCTACCAGCACCAGGAAAACACATGAACACTTTTGCCTCAGTTCTTAATACCTCTGTCAGGCCTAGAACACACACTCAGGTTAAAACTGTCCTCCTCAGCTGGAATCCTAGTTCTGTTCCCTTCTGTCCAGCCCTGGCTACTTAGAACTCTTCTCTCAAACTCTAATCAGGTAAGCCACCCTACTCCCGAGGCCCAGGTACCAGAGCTGTGCGTTTCCATTGATGATTTTTGTGTTTTCCCAGTTTTAAGCACAGTTCCTGCCTGCAATTTAGTAAGTACTTAATAAATACTTGTTGACTGATCTTTTTTTTTTACTGAATATGTTGACTTTATTGATGGTACATACAATAGGACTCTGCTTCTTCCCTCTACTACAGGAATGTTTTGGGGCAAGGACAGTGAATGAGGCATGGGATGCCTACGGGCTCTCTAATGGTAGCAGTCATCTTTTGATTGGGTATGGAGATCCATGATTTTCCACTTTTTTCCTTGGAGGCCATGTAGATCATGAAGTCTATTATTTATTTGGTTGCTGGAACTATATTCATTGTTTTACCAGGAAATGAGCTTGGCAAAATGGTTATTGAGAGTAATACCAGTGCCAGTATGAAAGGTAGAAGAGTGGGTGTCATTGTTAAAATGACAGGATATAATTTGGTCTGCTGTGTATCCCAAGATGCCCTTCAATGGTCCCTCTGATACTTGATTTGCCACTTTCTTGTTATTGTCATATTTGTCAGATTTCTCCAAGTGACAGGTCAAATCCACAACAGATACACTGGGAGTAGGAACATGGAAGACCATGCCTAAATGCTTCCCATTTAGCTTTGGTATGACCTTGCCTATAGCTTTAGCAGTACCAGTGGAAATAAGGATAATATTTTATTCAGCACCATGCCCATCATGCCATGCATGAACTGTGGTCATGAGTCTTTCCACAAGGCCAAAGATGCTATGGATAACCTTGACAAGGGGGACCAAGAAATGGACAATATAGGAGGCATTACTGACAATCTTAAGGGAATTATATTTCTCATGATTCACTTCTATCACAAAGGTAGGGGCATTAGCAAAAGAGGAAGAGATAATGACACCCTGAGCTTCACCCTTCAAGTGAACCCTATCTTTTTCCATGGTGGTAAAGATACCAAGGGACTCTACTACACACTTGACTTCAGCATCTCTTCATTTAGTATGAGTGGGATCATGCTTCTGGAAGATAGCAAGACTTTTCCATTGATCACTAGCTTTCCGTTCTCAGCTTTGACAATGTGCCTGAATTTGCCATAAGCAGAATTGTATTGGAATATAGAAGCCATATAATTGAGGTCAATGAAAGGATCACTGATGGTCACAACGTTCACTCTGCCTAAAGTAAATGCAAACCTGGTCACCAGGAACCCAATATGACCAAATCCATTGACTACAACCTTCACTATCTTATTTTAGGTATATAGCTACAGCAATGGGTCCTGACATCAAGTTTGGAAGAAAAGCTGAGGGCCTAAACCAACTTCTTGTAAGAGGTTAGAAGACTGAGGGTTGGAGGAAGAAGCCTTAGCTATCACTTACTCCTCCTCTCTGGTCATTCCTTTAACAAAGACTAAAACCTTGACTAAAGCAGTATCATTAGGCAAGAGGAAATGTGTGCTTTTTCTGGGTCTTTTGAAGATTTCCTAAGAGGGCTCTCACATTGGTTTTGAATGCCCCATCCATGTTACCTAAACTTTGCTCCCTTGCAAGGTATCTCTTAGGTTCAAGAAACATCTCCTGACAGATTCAGAATGCTAGTAACATGGGCCTCTTTCTCATGATGTTGAATTTATGAAAAGTTCTCTTTGACTCCTAGAAAAAGAAATATCAATATTCCTGTGCTGTAGAAACCCAGATTTATTTCACTGGAACCTGGCTCATGTGTATATCCTGAAATATTATGTGTCCTTCCTCTTAAAAAAAAGTTTTTTTTTGTTTCTGTTGTTTCATAAGCACAATCTTGCTTGGAAGCCCTCCCTCTTCCCTTTCACCTGCCTGGCAGATCCCCAGGCTCCTTCACAATTTGATTTTAATCGTACCTTCTGCAAGTGGCCTTTCTAAGTCATGTCCTCCCCCATACCCACACTGCACCCACTATTCTTTGCTAGTGCTTTACCTGTAAGATTACTTCCTAAATATGCTTTGTATTTTTTGTAAACAGTTTGGTGGTTCAGTGGACAGAGGACTGGGCCAGAAATCAGGGAGACCAAAACTCAAGTTCAACCTTAGACACTTATAGCGTGTGATCTAAGTCACTTAACCTATCTGTTTCAGTTCCCTCAACTGTAAAATAAAAAATAATAATAGAATTTACCTTCCAGGGTTATTATGAGGAGATAAAGCATTTAACACAATATTTGGCACACAGTAGGTACTTAATAAATGTTTATTTCTTTTTTCCTATTAGTACATTGCATGTTATATACCCCTAACCCTTACAATGTGGGTTCAAGAACCATGTTTTTACCTTTCTCTGTATTAGCAGTCCTCAGCACAGTGCCTGACACATAGGTGCTTAAGAAATGCTTATTGGGGGTGGCTAGGTGAATATAGCACCTGCCCTGAAATCAGGAGAACCTGAGTTCAAATGCGGCCTCAGACACTTAACACAAAAACTAGCTGTGTGACCTTGGGCAAGTCACATAACCCCAATTGCCCTACCTTCCCTCCTCCAAAAAGCAAAAAAGAAAGAAAGAAAGAAAAAGAAAGAAAAAAAATGTTTATTTTCTGTGACTGACTTTAACTGATATGACTGACCAGTCTTATCATATGCAGATCCCTGTCTAAGAACAGCATTTATATGGCACTTGAAAGTTTGCAAAGTACTTTCTGTGTTATCTCTTTTGATCCATTAAGTTCAGGGCTAGCCTTCTGAGACCACTCAGACTGGACCATTCATGGTTTGTTTGTTTATTTGTTTTGTCTAGACCTCATGATTTCATTGATACAGAAGACTCCATGTACACACCCTCTCCCACCCAAAATTTAGATCACCAACTTCTCTGCAGGTTATGATCTTAGGGAGTCTTCTAGGGCTCTAAGAGGTCAAACGCCCTCAGAATTACTGCTCAGTTAGTTTACTTCCAAAGCAGACTGAATTCAGACCTGACTTTGTGACTCTAAGACTGCCCTTCTTCTCCAGGGTACCTATCATTTATGGTCCATAAGACATCATTTACCATCATTTTAAAAAATTGTTTACATGTATTTTAAATTGAGTTATTTCATTTTTAATAGATTGTAGAAGTACTTACTTTAAAAATTTAACTTGTTTCAAATATACTCTGGAAATTTCCATATGTATTTGGTATATTCAGTCTCTTCATAAGTGAAAAGAGCAAGCCACAATGTATCAGAGATAACTTCCTGAGAAAGAATTAATTTCATGGAAGAGACTTCATACTTCAAGGCCAGGTATTGTTCATTAGTGTACTTATTGGAATTGGCTAGCATATGCATAACTCTTGATTATTTTTACAAATATAATTTACTTTATTCAAACGAATTTTATAGTGTTCTTTTTTACTTTGGACCAGAGATTTCTCGGTATAAGGAACTACTATGTGAGAAAACTCCTTCTTCAATACAATTCAGCACCTACTCTGCAATTTAGTCTTTGAGAGTTTTCTAGAGCCCGCAGAGGTGAAGTGATTTGTGTACTATCACAAAGCCATTGTGAATCAGAGCAGGACCAAGGTCTTCTTGGCTCTGAGGCTTGTTTCCTATCTACTATACCATGCATATATTGTGAACACAATACATTCTTACTATCTATTGTAATAACTATTCACCTTTAAAAATTAATTTTATTTTTTTATCTTTGATATCTTCAATTGCTATTGCTATCTTTCTTTATTCTAAATTTAGCAAACTCCAGAGCATTGCAAGTCATAGCAAACCATAAAAAGAAGACTACACAGGTAGCCTCCAATCTCCACAATGCACAATTTGTTTCTCCCTCGAGGTACACAACCAACATGTTCTTTTCAAAGCTGTCCTGATTGTCTTTCTTACTGATCTTACTGTTCTTTTCTGTGCATTTTTTAAATGTCCTTTTTTTCTTCGTTTGTTTTTCATTTCAATAACCTCATTGCTTGCCCCCAGTTCCCCCCCATCCACTGAAATAAAAATAAAACATAGAAAATACGCATTCTTGAGCAAAATAAATCCCTACATTCCTCCCCAAAACTGATTGGGAAAAGCATCTGTGATACTGGACCAGTAGGGGGCGATGGCAGGAACAGTAGACCTTTACTGCTCACTTCTGCCAGTTGATAAAATGTCTCAGAAAATTTTCATAGGAATTAATACTGGAAGGATCTCCCCAAATCACCTAAAGCCAGGGGTTCTTAATGTTGTTTGTGTTATGACTATCATGTGTTCTGTTGAAGCCTATGAATCACTTCCCAGAATATTTTTAAATTCATGAAATAAAATCCACATGATTACAAGTGAAACAAATTGCATTGAAATAGTTACCAAAATGTATTTTACACCAGATTTTCAAACCCCAATTTAAAAAAATACCTGATTCTCGTCCAACTTCATGATTTGTTTCATTGATACACAGTTACAGAATATCCTATGACCTTAGGGTTAAGCCCAGAATTGCCTCTTTATTTCTAAAAACAATTTATGATCTCAAATATTTCATAGAAATTGGAGCTTCCCCTGTTTTTTCTCCTTCTGTTCTTTTCGTATATCTGCCTTCACACTCCCCTGCATGTTTGGATGTAAGTGTACACCTTCCCTGCAATAACTGTCATCATTAACATATTTGCTCTCTGTCCCATACTCATCAATTTGCATCTTTTCAAAGCTCTGCTGACAACATTTTCCTCTTATTTTTCAAATTTTCTTTTTCCTTTGATATTATTTCTTTAATTTTTAGCATATAGTGATATATCCCTACCTCTTTCATTGGTGAGCTACATTTTACATTTGACTTCATATCTCTATAACACATATTTCACCAATATTCATAGTTCATGCATACATAAGCCATGTATCAAACAATTTACTAAAAATCAATTGTTTTTTCTTGCATGTTGGATCTGAAAGCAAATAGCAAGAACAAAGAAAACAAAAGAATCCTGCTGAAGAACTATTAATCCTATGAAAGAAAGACACACATTATAGTGTCCTACAGTGCCTAATAAAACAAACTCCATTTCAAAAAAATTATAATACTTTTCCATTTCCAAGTCACCATGATGACCAATCACTCCCTTTCTCTCCCATCCCAATATTAATTTTTACTTCTTTCTTGAACTCTAATTCCATTTAAGTCCCCAGAAAATCACTTTATTCCTGTGTCCTGGATTCTTTTCTAAATGGGTGTTAAGAAATCAGATATTCTGTTTTTCCACATATCCAAACTATGGTAACTTCACTCAGATTCTAGGAACCTAAATATTTGAGAGATCATGAATGATATAACAAATTAGACAGAATCTTATTTTTCTATACTATCTTAAATGAAAAAGAAAGAAAAGATCTTACCCCAGAAATTTTCAGGCCAGGGGCTCCCTAAAATAGTCTTGTTACCCGCCATAATATCCATAAGAAACCAGAGAGGGAGGGGGGAAAGGAAAACCAAGAGATCCAAAAGGAACTCTTGGATTCTTTGCTTTGTGGTTCAGTCCAGGAACAAATACCTTGCCACTGCGACTCAGATACTTTTGTTTGCATAAAAGGAAATAAGAGTATCATGTTTCCTGCTTTTATACTCAAATTAGCAACTGTTTGTCTTATCTTGGAATGCCACATGGTTCCCGAGACAAAAACAATTTCCTTCTCGTCATTTCCTCCGTCCAGGAGTATTTGGACTGAGGGTTAAATTACTAAATACCCTCCTCTAGGATATTTTCAAACCTTGGGTTGAGGAAGGGGGTCATTTGTTTTAATTTCTTTCCCTCATTAATTCTGCATAGGAAGATTCTACACAGTCACTAAACTTCAGGTAAAATGTGTTTATGAGGAAAGCTGTTATGTTGTTACTGTTCAGTCGTGCCTGACTCTTTGTGACCCCATTTGGGGTTTTCTTAGCAAAGGTACTGGAGGCATTTGTCATCATTTCCTTCGCCAGCTCATTTTACAGATGAGGAACAGAGGCAGACAGTGTTAAGTGACTTGCCCAGGGTCACACAGCTACTGTCCAAGGCCACATTTGAACTCATGAAGATGAGTCTTCCTGATTCCAAATCCAGTGCTCAATCCACTTTGCCACCATCATCATCATTATAAATAGATAGAATGTATATAAATCTTTAAGTTTTGCAAAGCACTTTACAATCATGTTCTCATTTTATCCTCACAATAGCCCAGGGAAGCAGCTGCTATTATTATCCCTATTTGGATTCTGGGAGGTAGGTGCTATTATTGGAGCAGCGAGGTGGTACAGTAGATAGAATGTGGGCCTGGAATCAGAAAGACACAGCATCCTGAGTTCAAATTCGACCTCAGACACTCCCTAGCTGTGTGACCGTGGGCAAGTCACTTAACCCTCTTTGCCTCAGTTTCCTCATCTATAAAATGATCTGGAGAATGAAATGGCAAATCACTCCAGTATCTTTGCCAAGAACACCCAAAAGGGGTCACAAAGAGACTGATAAGACTGAAAAGATTAAACAAGGTGCTATTACTATCTTAACTTTATAAATGGGGAGAAGGAGGTGGACAGAAGTTACTTAACTTCCTATCTAGAGTAACACAGCTAGTATTTCAAGAAGAATTTGAACTCAGGTCTTCCTGACTACAGATTCATTGCTTTATCCCCCTCATTATTTAGCTGTCTCTTACAATAATAATGGATAATTTGACACAAAAGAAAGGGAAGATATGGATGTTATGACTACTTTATACATATTTATAAACATGTAACAGACTTAAGTTCTATTTCAATGCTTATAAATTATCTTTAGTCAACTGAGGAAGCAAAAATTAAAAAGAGCTTAACCCTTGTGTATACACCTTTATTGAAGAGTAGAAGCAGAAGGAACAACATCTCAATTCTTGGTAAGAAATTCTCTCCACCCATGCAGGTCATCTCCTCTGAAACTTACAGTCTTTGGGATTTGCCTGGGAACACTCAGAGGTTACCCAACATGCCCAGAGTCACACAACCAATGTGTCAGAGGCAGAGCTTGAACCTGGATCTTCCTCATTCTGAGGCAAGCTCACCACCAAGTATTATGCCATTCTGCCTCATCTAAATACAATAGTAACATTTTACTTTACTTCAAAACTCTCTTATTCTGTGAAAAATCAGTCATATTTATTCCCTCTACATGTGATACCTTCCTTTTTTCTGTAAACTATTCATTATAATTTTTGACAAATTAAAGAAGATTTTTAAAATATTGTCAGCGTATTGTACGGAATACCCACTAGATGATAAGATTCACCTTTTTTCTCCCTAAAATTGTTTAATTGTTATGATGTCATTGAGATAATAACAGGGGATAACAAAAGGATTTGGATTTAGTGATTCAAGTTCTCTCTGTGCAGAGGATGATCAAGGGTGGTAGGTCAAGAGTTACTGGAAGCTACATTACTCCTTATAGTTGGTTACTGTAGTTTATTGAGTTTACTAAAGGAATAATTATATTTTCAAAGTATCTCATATAATGCTGAACAGTTTATGCACTGGAAAGTGTAAAGGAAAACATAAAGTTCAGCCTAAAATAATCCTTCAAAACTCTATTTCTCTTTGTGTTTGTCTATCTAAACCCTCTGAATTTAGCATGGAAAATTAAATTAAAAGAGTGTTTGGAGTGTTTGTTACCTGAAAACAACTGTACACAATTGATAGAGCATTGGATTTGGAGTCAGGAAGATCTGAATTTGAATACTTAGTAGCTATGTGACCCTGAGCATGTCACTTTACATCTTCCAGGCTCTTTTTCACAAAGCATAAAGACTTTTCAACATGGGGAGGAGCCAAGATGGCAGCATAGAAGCAGGAAAATTCTCTGAGCTCCCCCATAACCACCTCAAATACCTACAAAATATGACTCTAAACTAATTTTAGAGGTACAGGATCCACAAAGTGACAGAGAAAAACAAATATCCTGCTGAAGGAAGCCCGGCAGCCCTACAAGAAAGGTCTATCACAGCATGCTAGGAGCTGAGCCCACTCCTACATGAGCCCGCTTTTTTTAGCCCCAGGGTGGCCCAGACTAGCAGTGGCTGGAGTAGACTTCTGGAGAGTGGATCACCAGCAGCTGTGGTAGATTCCAGAATTAGTGATCCATAGATGCCAAAGACAAATTAAAAGGTCAGAACTCTGTTGGGACTAGGGGGGAAGGGGGCAGACAACGGAGGACGGTCTGGCTTCTGCCCCTGGAGTGAAAAGCTGTGGAGGCACTGTAGCCATGCAGCCACCTCCACGTGGCTGCTTCAGAGCTCCTGGCCTGCAGATCATAGGGGAGCCAAGGGACCATTCAGAGGCTAATTGCTCTTGTTGGATCTGGATCCCAATCTTAGATGGTGATCTTCAGGTGTGTGACCAGTGTGCCAGATCTTATGGGGGGCTGCAGAGAGGGCACCCAATGAAAAGCTCTGGCAGCTGCAAAAACCCCGGCAATTTGGGACAAAACTCTCCTCTCTGGAAGCAGAGTTCTACTGTGGCAAAGACCTCAAAAGTCAAGTAATTGAGTGGCAACATGAACAAGCAAAGGAAGTAAAGCAAGACAGCAATCAAACTTTAGATTCCTTTTTTGGGGACAAACAGGATCAAAGCATGGAATGGAAGGAACATAATACAGTCAGAACTTCTTCCCCAAAAGCTTCCAAGGAAAATATGAATAGGTTACAGGCCGTGGAGGAGCTCAAGAAGGGTTTTGAAAATCAAGTAAGAGAAGTGGAGGAAAAATTGAGTAAAGAAATGAGAATGATGCAAGAAAATCATGAAAAGATAGGCAACAACCTGACTGAAGGAAATAATATTTTAAAAAAAACCAAACTAATTTAAATGGCAAAAGAAGCCCAAGAAGCCAAGGAGGAGAAGAATGCCTTAAAAAGCCAAATTTTCCAGATGGAAAAAGAATTTCAAAAGCTCACTGAAGAGAATGATTCATTCAGAATTAGACTGGAGCAGATTGGAGCTAATGATTTTATGAGAAATCAAGATACTAGTAAACATATCCAAAAAAAAATAGAAGTCAATATGAAATATCTCATTGGAAAAACCATGATATAGAAAATAGATCCAGGAGAGAGAATTTGAAAATCATTGGACTACCTGAAAGCCATGATCAAAAAAGGAACCTAGAAATCATCTTTCAAGAAATTCTCAAAGAAAATTGCCGTGATATTTTAGAACCAGAGGGCAAAATAGAAATTGAAAGAATTCATTAATCACCTCTTGAAAAAGATCCCAAAAAGAAAACTCCTAGAAATATTATAGCCAGGTTCCAGAGTTCCCAGATCAAGGAGAAAATATTACAAGCAGCCAAGAAGAAACAATTTGAATATTGTGGAAACACAATCAGCAGCTTCTACATTAAGGGATTAAAGGGCTTGGAATATGATATTCTGGATATCAAAGGAGATAGGATTAAAACCAAAAATCAGCTACCCAGCAAAACTGAGTATAATGTTTCAGGGGAAAATATGGCCATTCAATGAAGTGGAGGACTTTCAAGCATTCTTGATGAAAAAAAAAACAGAGTTGAATAGAAAATTTGACATTCAAATACAAGAAGCAAGAGAAGCATGAGAAGGTAAACAGGGAAAAGAAATCATAAGAAACTTATCAAAGTTGAACTATTTACATTCCTACATGGAAAAATGAAAATTGTCACTTATGAAACTTTTCTCAGTATGAGGATATTTGAAGGGAATATAAATGTGTGTATGTGTATATACATATGTATATATATATGTGTGTGTGTGTGTGTGTATATCTATATAGGAGAGTATATGTGCATATGAATACATATGTGAGACAGAGGGCACAGGATCAGTTGAATAGGAAGGGATGAAAATTTAAAAATTAAATTAAGTGGTGAGAGAGGAATAAATGAGAGGAAATAGGTAGAGACAGAACAGCATAACTTATCTCATATAAAAGAGGCAAGGTAAAACTGTTACAATGGAGGGGAAGAAGAGGAAGGCAAAAGGGAATGGGTCAACCTTACTCTCATTGAATTTGACTTAAGAAGGGAATAACATACACACCAAATTGGGTATCTTACCCTACAGGAAAGTATGGGGGAAGGGTTACAAGAGAGGGGGTGATAGAAGGGAGGGCACACACTTTTGAAAAGGGAAAGGGTCAGAGTAGAAAATAGAACAAGTAGGTGACAGGATAGGATAGAGGTAATATAATCAGTCTTTCACAATATATCCACTATGGAAATGTTTTGTGTAACTACACATGTACAACTTATATTTAATGGCTTATTTTCCCAGTAAGGGTAGGTGATGAGGGAAGAAGGGGAAGAATCTGGAATTCAAAGTTTTAAAATCAAATGTTTAAAAATTATTATGATTATTATTTACATGCAACTGGGAAATAAGATATACAGGCCCTGGGGTATGGAGATCCGTCTTGCACTACTGGAAAATCAGAGGTGGAATGGAGCAGGATAAAGAAGAGAGCCTATTGGGGGAGGGGGTATTCAGTGGGATCACTATTTTTGGGTGGTGGGTAGGGGAAAGATGGGGAGAAAGTTTGTAACTCAAAATCTTGTAGAAATGAATGCTGTTAACAAAAAATATTTTTAAAAAGATTTTTCAACATAAAGATGCATAATATTTTGTCTATTTATATATAAATATACATATATGTGTATATTTCTGATTGAAACAATCTTGAAAACCCTCCAATTTCTTCCAAATTAATTTTGGATATTTAAAAAAATTAAAAATATTGTCATTATAGTAACTTATCAAAATATACAATGCAAGCAGGAAAAAGATCTAATCTGAACTCAGAACACCTGGGTTTGAATCCTGTCCCTATCTATTTCTAGCTGTGTGGCCTTGGGTAAGTCACTTTAGTTTTTAGCATTTGATTCCTTCATGTATGAAATGAAAGGATTGAGCCCCACATGTCTCTAAGTTTTCTCTTAGCTTCATGATTCTATAATTTCAACAAAATCTGCTTAATTAGTAATTATAATTCATTAATTACTTTATACACATTAATAATTAATGATATAATTTCTGATGAACTCTGAGAAAAATATAGCTATAGATGTTGCTATAAACACAGATAGACATAATTATTAATATTGACATCAATATCAATATTGCTTTTCCTCTCCAAATCCCCGAAAGAGGAGTAAAGTCAATTAGACTGTGGCTTTTAATAAATTATCTCTCGAACAAAATACCAATCTTTCCAGCTAAGGTTGTGTTTTAGGTTGGGATTTCCTTTCATTGTTTCAAGCTTTAGTCACTTCATATTTTTCCTGTTAGTTTATAATTTTACAGATGACCAAAACCTAATCAAAATCCTAAAAAATGAAACTTTACAGCAGGAATGGAAGGTAGAATTATTCTATGTACCACTAAGGCAAAATTTCCAATGACTTTGGGGGTCAGAGAATGGAGGGCAAAGGGGTGTCCTGTTTCTATAATGCAAACATCCCAGATGTTAGTAATGAATAATTATCATTGGCAGAGATCCATCCTTGTGTCTGTGTGTATGTGCACTAAGGAAAGCATGTATTTATGGGAATCCTGTGACTTATAAACCTATACAGGAAGATAAGTATTAACATTGCCAAAATGTACAGTTGGCTTTTCCTCTATTTGTCACTCTGTAGTAGAACATTTAGGTCTGGTATTCCCTAGTGTTAGCAAAATAGATTGTTCCTTAAGTTTCCTCACTCCAATGAAATGTTTCCATTGAAAAGGGAAACTTTGAAAAGGGAAACTCAGAGACTAGAGTCTCAGAGAAGGCACAAAGAGTGGAACTCATAACAAGTCAGTGCTGAAGGCATCTTAGAAAGCATTTTGTTCAATGTACTCATTTTACAGATGAAGAAACTGAGACCTAGGAAAGTAAAAAACTGGCCCAAGGACAGATCCTGGACTAGAATCCAGGCATTTAGATTTACAGTTGGAAGGGAATTTAGAAGTCATCAAATCTTATAGAGAAGGAAACTTAGACCCAGGGAATTCAAGTGATTTGTCTAGGACTACACACCCAGGGAGAATTTGAACCCAAATCTTCCTGGCCCCCAAACCAACAAATTATCTACTACACTTTCTACCTTTAATATTAATCAGATTGAGACCTCAAGATGATACTTTTTTTTAACTTTACATTACAGGTCACACTAATAAAAAGCAAAGCAAACTACACATTAGTGCATTTTACTAACAGTACTTTTAGTATTAAAATATTGACATTTCTTTCTTCTGTTATTATTCATTTTTATTTCATTTTATTCATTATTTATTTAATTTTTAATTTATGAAATAAAACAATGTAATGTTAATGAAATCAGAAGATCTTCCATGCCCCTTTCTATTGGTACCTAGTACAGGCACTTAGCACCTAGTAAAGGCTTAGCTCCTTACTTCCAGTTAACTCCTTGGGAGTAGTTCACACTTTAACAGGAAGGGGCTGAA
>JAQQSW010010113.1:0-13073 GCA_028646575.1 Pseudocheirus occidentalis | reverse complement strand
AATTCTTTCAGGTTCTATTTTGCCCTCTGGTTCTAAAATATCAGGGCAATTTTCCTTGAGAATTTCTTGAAGGATGCTTTCTAAGTTATTTTTTGGATCATGGCTTTCAGGTAGTCCAATAATTTTTAAATTGTCTCTCCTGGATCTATTTTCCAGGTCAGTGATTTTTTCAAGGAGATATTTCACAATGCCTCCTATTTTTTCATTTGTTTGTATCTGTTTAATAGTATCTTGATTGCTCATAAAGTCATTTGCTTCCATTTGCTCCACTCTAATTCTGCAGGAATTATTCTCTTCAGAATGCTTTTGAGATTCTTTTTTGATCTGGCTAATTTGGCATTCTTCTCCAAATTTGGTTCTTTGGGCCTCTTTTTCCATTTGAGTTAATCTGTTCTCTAAGGTGTAATTCTCTTCAGTCAGCTTGTTGACTCTCTTTTCATGATTTTCTTGCATCATTCTCATTTCTCTTCCCAATTTTTCCCCTACTCTTATTTGGTTTTCAAAGTCCTTTTTAAGCTGATATGGCTTGTAGACAATCTTCATGTTTCTTGGAAGTATTTGTTGTGGGAGTTCTGACTGTGTTGTCTTCTTCCCATTCCATACTTTGATCCTTTTTGTCCCCAAAAAAGGATTCTAGAGTTCTGTTCTTCCTTTGCTTCTTTTTCGTACTCATTTTGCCAGTAAATTATTTGTGTTTTTAGCTCTGTGGAACTCTGCTTCCAGAGGGGAAAGCTCTGTACCAAACCGCTGGGGTTTTCACAGCTGCCAGAGTTATTAGAGGGCTGCTCCTGCCCCCACCAGCTTTGGCTCACTGAAAACGCACCCCAGGAACACAACCCAAGACCACCATCTGGATCTAGGCCTCTGAACACAAGAGCACTTGGCTTCTGATCAATTGCTTGGCCCCCCTGCAGTCTGCAGGCCAGGAGCTCTGAAGCAGCCACTTCTGCCACTTCTGCTGCTTCCTTGCCCTTGGGGCAGTTCAGCCTGACCCCTTTTTTCCCCCAAATTTAGCTGAATTCCACTGACCTTTCACTTAGTCCTTATTTCTTCTGGCTTGATAAGTCTGGAAACTGCCACAGCTGCCACCAATCTACTCTCCTGAAGCCACCAGCTGCAGCAGCCTCCTCACCACCCAGGGCCAAGCTGTGGTTTCAGCTCCCAGCCTGCTGTGATGAGCCCCACCTGCCTAGCTGCCTTTAGCTAGAGATGGCTCACTTCTGTTTCATCCAGGTCCAATAGACCTTTCCTAACTGACCTAAGTTGTCTACGTCATTTGTGTTTTGAAAAGTCTGGAAACCACCACAGGCACCAGTAATTCAGTCCATTGCAACCTTCTCTGGTCCCATCTGTGCAGGTATGGCCCACACTGAACTGCACTCTTCTCTCAGACTGGTGAAACAGACCTTTCCTGTCAACATTCCAGGTTATCTTCGGCTGGAAATTTCTTCCACTTTCTCATTTTGTGGGTGCTGCTGCTCTAGAATTTGTTTAGTCATTTTTTATACCTATAAACAGAGATTTAAAGGAAAAAATAACATTTTCATAAGGAGCACATGAATGCTAGGGAGAAAAATGAAGTAAAAAGATTCTTTAAAAGGAAACAAAGCTCTGGAGTAAAGGACTAGAAGGAGAATAAACAGTTTAGAAGAGAAAATTATAAAGTTTATCCAAGAAATGGACTTCCTGAAAATTAGAAGAAAACAAATAGAAAACAATGAGACTGTGAGAAATATTAGAGCAAAATGGAAAGATCACAAAAATAGAAGGAAATAGAAGATACATGTTATTAAAAACAACTGACCTAGAAAACAGCTCATAGAGATGCAATTTAAGAAAAATATCCTTGCAACATATTTCAAGAAATAATAAATTCAAACTGTCAATATTTAAGACAAAATGATGATTAAAAAAATCCATCACCTCCTGAAGTAACCTAAAACCAAGAAGTCCTAGAAAAGTCATGACCAAAATCCAGAGCTCCCACATCAAGGAAAAATTAGTTCAAACACCAAGAAAGAAGTACATCACTATCAAGTCAGAATCACAAAAGACCTAGTAGATTCTACTACAAATGTGAGATCTTGGAATAAAGTATCCCCCAAAACGAAAGAGGGGAGAAGAGGTGGAAGGGACCAAATATTTGTTAATCTCTTATTTTGTGATCTAAGAATTATCTGCATAGAAATAATCAAATCTGTGGAAACTAATGAGATCACTAAGTAATATAATATAGAAGGAGAAGAGAAGAAAGTCAAGGACAAAGCTTTAAGAATACTGCAGTGCGCAGGTATGATCATAAACTTTGTTGAAGGATAAAACAACAGAGACTGATGAAAGAGTTTTACAAACAAGTAGAAAGAAAAAGAGGAAAGAACAGGGTCATAAAAACTAGAAAGGAAATTCAAATCTCTAAATGTCAATTTTGGGCCACTATTATCTGTCACAGAGGATAAGGCTTTAGCCCTATTTACAGGTGAAGTATCCTTTCTATATTGACTGTCACTTTCAATCCCTTTTTTGGGAGAAGGTAGGGAAAAGAGCAAGCATTTATTAAGTACTTACAATGTGCTAGGCACTGTACTAAATACTTTACAAATATTATGTCATTTGATCATCACAACAACCTTGTGAGGTGTTATTATTATCCCAGTTTTACAATTCAGAAAATTGAGGCAGACAGTTCAAGTAATTTTTCCAGGGTCACAGAGCTAGTAAATACCGGAAACTGGATTTTAACTGAGGTCTTCCTAATTCTAGGCCCAGCACTGTATCAGCAGGGGAATAATGGATCTTTAATGTAATTGAGGTATTTTAGGCATTTTTGATATAAAAAAAATACCAGAGCTGAGGAGGAACTATTGATTAAAATATTGAGCTGGGAATAGTCACAAACAAAGAAAACTTACTCATCCTGAAGGGAATATTGAAAAGGGAGAGTGAATAGAATATAAGAGGTGGCCTTAGATTGGCTCTTAGGCAATTGTGGCATTGCTAACAAATTGTGATATATAAATGTAATGGAGTATTATTGCTACAAATAAGATTTCAGAAACCTGGGTTGTATAAACTGACACGGAATGAAGCAAGCAGAAAAATGAGAGTAATTTATATATAAGGACAGCAATATTGTAAAGTAAAACAACTTTGAAAGGCTTAAGAATTCTGATCAATGTGATGACCAACTATTATTTCAGAGGTCCTATGATAAAACACATTACCCATCTCTTGATGGAAACAATGTGCAAAGACATACATTTTGGGGTAGGACTGCTTTATGGTTTTATTTTGCTATACTATGTTAATTTGTTAAAAGGGTTTCCCCCACTTTCATTCTCTCCATTTTTAACAGGGAGAGGGAGTAGTGCTTCAATAGACTAGGCTTAAATTAGGAGAGAAATTATCTTATTCATTTATGAAATTGACCAAGTATTATATTCATTGAAGCTACCATTATTCCCCTTCTCCAGAGGGAAGAAAGAAGGAATAAGCATTATTAAGTACCTACTGAGTGCTTTACAGTTTTCTCCTTTAATCTTCTTAACTACTTTGTGAGGTAGATGCAATTATTCCCACTTTACAGTTAAGGAAATTAAGGCAGGTAACCGTTAAGTGCCTTGCTAAGGGTCACACATCTAGTAAATATCAGAGACTAGATTTGTAATCAGATCTCCCTTACTTCTGGCCCAATGCTCTATTCTACTGGGTCACCTAAGCTATTTCTCAAAAAAATTTCTATAAATTTTCCATGAAATTTCTTCTCCTAGCAAGCATAATGAATCAGGAGAAGGTCAATGAAGCAAGTGTTTATTTCGTTGTTGAGTGGTGACAAAATGTTGGCAACAATAAGGTATTTATCAGAGATAAGCTCCATACAGTCTGGCATACTCTGGATTCAGAGAGATCTAGATAAGAGAGGTAGGAAAAAATTGATAATTCCTAAACAGCACTCTGTTCTGCCTTTTAATCCAAATGTTTTTCACTTGTATAGAATTTTGATTCACTTAATGTGGTTGAAATAAAATTTATAAGGGTAGATCCCATAGAAAGTTTAAAAAAAATTATTAATGCCAGTTACAATTAGGAGCCTTGCTAAACAGCAAAGAAAAGGAATTTTTAAAAGAGTGATTTCCAGCAGAGGAAGTTCCTGATGAAGTCACCTGGCATAACCTTTTAGAAAAGCAAATCCATCAGTAGTCCTGTCAAAAATATGTTCAAATTGTCTGAAAGTCAAAGTCACCTTGGATATTGTGGATCTCCTTTCAGATTAAGAAGGAAGAAAGAAAAGCTAGTTTAAATAAAATAAGAACTAATCTGAACCTCTATTCAAACAAGTACTAATCTGAACCTCTATCTAAACAAAGTTGAATTGTGGGTTTCCAAAGAATTGAAAAAAAAAATTTACCGACTTCAAAAACAACAAACAAAACATAACCACTTAATTGTTTAGTTCCTCTACACTCTGCCTTTCCTAAGGATCAGAAGCTATGAAATGGTATAACAAAAGTTATTCACTTAGTATTCTGACCACAAATTGTAAAACAGGCAAAAATTTTCCACCAACCTGAAAGTAACCTTCAACAGTTATCACAAAACAGTAAATAACACAGGGCAGGTTTTGCCCCACAGGGCTGACTTTGGGTGGGGCACAGACTTTCTCTTTGGGAGGAGCTGTTCCTGAAGCTTACTTTGAATTTCTTTGCCAGATACTCAGCCATACAGTATAAATGTCACCCTCAGGCAACCACTCCCAAGTTCCCATAACTGTAATATCCCTTTACTGTAACATTCCTTTTCAAGGACAACTTTACCACTCTCTGACTGCCCCTGATCTGCTCTCCAGCTTGAACTTCTTGTTACTCAGAAGGTTGAAATAATTTGGAAAGATTTACATAGTTAGAAAGTGGAAAAGACAGGTTAGTAGCTGTCTCCAAGTCTTTGAAGAGCTGTTACATGAAAGAGCTAGAATTTGCTCTTCTTGACTCCAGAGAGCAGAACTAGGAACAATGGGTGGAAGCTTCAGAGAGGAAGATTTGGGTTAGAGGTAATGAAAAAACCTCCCTCCTCTTGCCACCACATCAACTATGTTTTTTCCCTAGGAGAAAATATCCCTAGTTGCAGCTCCAGCTGCAGATAGTTTTAATCTGTACAGTCATAGAAAAATTATGCATTTGTATCATCATTAAATGATTACCCAAGACATCTGGGTTCTAGTGTTGGATGGATCATGAATTAGCTAGATAACTTTGGGTAAAGTTATCATTAAAAGAAATTTTATTTTACTTTATTTTCATTTCGTAATTCTCTTCTTCCACCTTCTCTCACTGAGAAAGTAAGAAAAAGAAATCTTGTTACTAACATGTATAGTCAAGCAAAACAAATTCTTGCTTCAACCACATCCAAATATGAAATATGTAATTACATATGTATGTATGTGTATAAACACACACATAAATTTGTGGTTAGGGTTACATATATTTGTGCCTCAGTCTGCATTCTGAGTGTATTACCTCTTTATGTGCATGTAGATAACATGTTTCATCATAAATTCTCTGGAATTGAGGTTCTTTATTATGTTGATCAGAGTCTCTAAGTCTTTAAAGAGTTATTTGCATTCTGATGTATACATTGTTTACATTTTCTCTTGCTCTGGATTAATACTAACAAGTCTCCCCAGAATTCTCTGAAGCCATCCCCATCATAATTTCTTCTACCTTAATATTATTCCAGCAAATTCATGTCATTACTTGTTCAGGCATTTCCTAACTGATGGGCATTCTGACTCTGCCAGTTTTCTTTTCCACCCCAAAAAGAGCTACTGTAAATATGTGTGTGTGTGTGTGTGTGTGTGTGTGTGTGTGCGTGTGTCCTATTCCTCTTTATTTGATCTGTTTGAGGAATAGATTTAGTATTAGTCTTGTTGGCTCACACTTTATTAATTTCGGGGGAATTGTTCCAGATTGTTTTTCAGAATGGCTGTATCAATTTACAGTTCTACCAATATGCCCTCTAGCATTTGTCATTCTCCTTCTACCTTCACTTTGCTCATCTGATGGATAAGAGGTAATACCTAAGAGTTGTTTTCCTTTGCATTTCTCTAATTATCATTGATTTATTTTTTAATTTATTTTAAAATATTTTGTTCACTTCATTAAATACTTCCCAATTATAGGTAAACACATTTAACATTCATTTTTAAAAGTTTTGAGTTCCAAATTTTCTTCCTCTCCCTCTATCCACCACTCTCCTTGAGAAAGCAAACAAGTTGTTATGAATTATACACATACAGTCATGTAAAATATATTTCCATATTAGCTATGTCACTAAAGAAAACACAGACAAAAAAAGGGGAAAATGCAGTTTAAAAAGTATGCTTCAATATGATTCAGAGTTCATCAGTTCTTTTTATGGAGATGGATGACATTTTTCGTCATGAGTTCTTTAAGAATTGTGCCTTAGAGTGTTGTCTTGATCAAAGTAACTCTTTCACAGGTGATTATCCTAAAATTATTGCTATTACTCTATACAATGATTTCCTGGTTCTGTTCACTTTACTTTGCATCAGTTCATATAATTCTGCCCAGGTTTTTCTGAGACCATCCTGCTCATCGTTTCTTATTGCAATAATAGTATGCTATCACAGTTGTTCAGCTATTCCCCAATTGGTGGACATGCCCTGAATTTCAAACTCTTTACCAACAAAAAAGAGCTACTATAAATATCTTTATACAAATAGGCCTTTTCTCTTTTTCTTTTACCTCTTTTGGATACAGACCAGGTAGTGGTATTGCTGGGTCAGAGAGCATGCAGACAGTATGCCTTTGGGCATAGTTCTGAATTGCTCTCCAGAATGGTTGGACCAATTCACAACTCCACCTCCACTTTCATTAGTGTCTCTATTTTTCCACATCTCTTCCAGCATTTGCATTTTTTTTCTGTCATGTTAGCTAATCTTATAGGTATGTGGTAGTATCTCAGGGTTGTTTTAATTTGTATTTCTCTAATCAGTAGTGATATAGAACATTTTTTGTTGTGACTATAGATAGCTTTTAATTCTTTCCCCTTATCTATGGATTTTAGAGGTATGACTTCCTATGCTCCCCTAATTTACTTATGATTTTTAGACTTTTTGTCTAAATCACTCATTCATTTTGACTCACAACTTATATAAGTTGTGAGACATTGGTATATACCTAGTTTCTAATTGTCATTTCTATTCAATTGGCTTGGCCTACTCATGGGCAATGAATATTTTCTCTAGTAGTTTGTATCTGTCTTTATTTGTGTGAAAATTATTTTGTAATCATATTTACATAGTCCCTGGGTTTGTCTTGGCAGACAGATTGTCAAGTGTTTTATATTGTGTGCAATTATTGTAAATGGAATTTCTGTTTCTAACCTTTGATGCCTGACTTTGTTGGTAATAGATAGAAATGCTTATGATTTATGTGGGTTTGTTTTATATTGGGCAAATTTGCTAAAGTTATTGCTTCAACCAGTTTTTTAGTTAATTCTCTAAGTATACCATCATATCATTTGTAATGAATGATAGTTTTATTTCCTCATTGCCTATTTTAATTCCTTCATTTTCTTTTTTCTTCTCTTATTATTTTTGTTAGCATTTCTATACAATATTGAATAATAGTAGTAATAATGGACATCCTTGTTTCAACTCTAATCTTTTTGGGAATGCTTCAAATTTATCCACATTATAGATAATACTTGCTCAAGCTCTAGATAGGTACTGCTTATCATTTTAAGAAAGGTTCCATTGATCCCTATGCTTTCTAGTGTTATTCATAGGAAGTAGTGTTGTATTTTGTCAAAAGTTTTTCTGCATCTATTGATATAATCTTGTGATTTTTAGTGCTTTTGCTATTGCTTTGATAAATTATGCTGACAGCTTTCCTAATATGGAAGGAGCCCTGCATTCCTGGTATAAATCCCAAATGGTCATAGTGTATGGTTGTTGTTTTTTGAAACATATTTCTATAATCTCCTTGCCAGTATTTTATTTGAAATTTTGGTATCAATATTCATTAAGGAATTGCCCTGAAGTTTATGTGTCATATAAGGAATTTGGTATTACTCTTTTGTATCTATTTTTTCACAAAGCTCATATAGCATTACAGTTAATTATTCCTTAAATATTTGCCAGAATTCACATATAAATCCATCTGTCTTTTGGATATTTTCTTAGGGAGCTCATTGATAGTTTGTTCAATTTCTTTTTCTAAGATAGGGTTATTTAAGCATTCTGTTTATTCTTCTGTTAATATGGGCAGTTTACATTTTTATAACTATTCATCTTTTTCACTTAGATTGTCAGTTTTACTGACATGTGATTAGGCAAAATAACTTCTAATGATTGCTTTAATTTCATCTTCATTGGTGGTGCATTCACCCTTTTAATTTTTTATTGGGCTTTGTTTTTTTCTCTCTTTTTAAAGTTAAATTAAGCAATGGTTTGTGTATTTCATTGTTTTTGTTTCCTTAGAACCAGCTCCTTGTTTTATTTATTAGTTTATTTTTTTAATCAAAAAACATTTTCTTATCAACTTTTGTTAGGTATAATCTATCTTTGGTCAGGAACCTATCATCTTTTATGTTTTTAGCCATTGTCCAGAATCCAAAACCCCATTTAAAATACCTTGCTCATTTGATTACTTTCAAAATCATTTTTTTTCTTCTGAAGCCATTTGGCTTTTGATGGACAACAGTGAGAGAAAAATAGCCTGTGCCTCCTCTTTTTTGTACAAGACTAAATTTATTAGTCATACTTTTTAGGTTCTTTTAGACAGTATAATTTGTGCTACAGTGAATTGCTAGAAGTTGCCATCTATTTTGATAAAATTTAAAGGTTCTCTGGAGGTTATATCTTGAATGAGGTAGATGGGGTGTTAAGGGAGGACTATACCTCTGTTCTGAGGGCTTGCTGAACACTTTTCAGGGCTGCTCATCAACCATTAGTGTCCAACCAGTCACTCGATACTCACCTGTGGCTCCAAGAAGCTATAGCCTGTGCAGTGGCCATTCCACTGTGAAAACCACCTCAACAGACAAGCTAAAGAAGTTTGAGGGTAACCACAGGCCTCAAACCTGTCAGTGAGTTAGGGGGATACCTGCCCCAAACATGTGATGACGTCCCCCAGCAGAATGGGTAGAAGGGAACAATTGATTCCAGTGCCATAAAGACAGCTGAAGCAGGCACTGTGGAGAGCTTAGAGCTTGGTCAGACATTGAAGATGCCAGGGCATCCACTGTATTGCAGGTCAGTGCCAATCACCTCAACTTTTGTCTTCCAATTTGACTCACATGACTCTGGAAGAGAATGAGACTGATGAGTTTGTGCAACTCTGGCTCACAAATTCAATTTATGTGCAAGTCATCACCCCGTGATGCCACTGGTCCTCTTCAAAAATGAATCAACATGTCTTAGATATATGGCCGTAAAAGTCAATACACAAATGTTTCAACTTTAAATAACCAAGAAGAACTAGAGATGATGATGGAGATAAGGAACATAATAAACCTCTCCATTTTTTAAAATCAATAAATAGCTACTTTAGTATACCTGAGCATGGAACAACTAACTATTGCTCTGTCTTCTTTCTCTGACCCTTACTAGAGGATTGCTTCTTTGCCTATATTCCATTATTCTTTGGGAGAAGTGAAGTGTCTACCTCAGAACATCTATCTCTCTCCTGAAAATTCTTGACTCTCTTCTTGAACTCAAAGTGCACAGCAGTCCTTTTCTTCCCTTTCCCCTTTATGTAACATTTCAACTTTATTATTTTGACAGAGGTCAAGATACAATAATTAGCACTTGGTTGAGGCAGACAAAAATAAACATCACATACACAATTCCAGTCCTCAACAACTTTTATTACTTTCCAAATTAGTTGAGATTTTTCACATTCATTTTTTGAACTTCTGTGTGTTTTATACCTTAAACCAAACCACCTGGTTAAAACTCTTAAGACCAGATTTCAAATCTTAATTATCTATCAGTCTCATTCAATCTCTTTTCACTAGTGTCAAAAACAATTCCACAAGGTATTTGTGGATCCTATATATGATTGCATGCCACCATGGGTGGGGGAAGGGAAGAGGGAGGGGAGAAAATTTGAAACTCAAGAGATTCTGGAACTAAATGATGTAAACTAAAAGTAAATAAACAAATCAATTAAATAAAAAAATACACTGCTATCAAAATAAAGTCTCAAAAAGTTAAAAAAAAACAGTTCCACAACCACATCTCTTACCTTCATTACTGTACCAACCTCCTATCCCTTTCACCAGTTTATTTTTTTGTTCAATCCACTCTATCAATTTTCTTCACCCTCTAAAAGTTCTGCTTACATTTTCTTAATTACCTTACTTTTCCTTGTCAGTTTTTCCTTTTTAAGATTTTTATTCTCCAAGTTTTGCCTTGAAGCAGCAAAGAAAAAAAAGCAACACCATTTTTTAGATTCTTCTGTCTACTTCCCATAGAACCTTGGCTGCAAACTCTCTCATCTCCTCAATGGAAAATTCTCAGTACTATTTGCCAAGATGTTTGAACTTAACTCTCATAAGAATTGCCTCAAAGAGGGTATGACATACACATTCAGTTGGATATAGAAATCCTTCTAACACTTTAGGGAAGTAAAAGAGGCTAGGGTAAGAGAAGGGGAGGAAATGGTAGAAGGAAGGGCAGATTGGGTGAGGCAGTGATCAGAAGTAAAACACTTATAGGAAGTGATAGGGTGAAAGGTAAGAGAGTAAAGGATAAAGAAAGGAAAAATAAGACAGAGGGAAATGCACAATTATCAAAACTATAAATGTGAATGGAACAAACTCACCCATGAAATGGAAGCAGATAGCAGAATGGATTAAAAACCAGAATCCTACAAATGTGTTTAAAACAAATACATTTGAAGCAGAGAGACACACACAGAGTAAAGATAAGAGGCTGGAGCAGAATTTATTATGCTTCAGTTGAATTTTTAAAAAAGCAAAGGCAGCAATCATGATCTCAGAAAGCAAAAGCAAAAAATAGATCTCATTAACAGAGACAAGGGAGTGTTATGGGAATCTGAAGATCTTCCCTGCCCCTAGGCCCTTTGATAGGCTTAAGTGGCTCTGACAACTTTCCCTGATTTGAAAGCCCTGATTTGAAAGTATACTCTGCCCCCAATAGGCTGAATGTGGTCACATGGAGCTTTGTTCTTCAGGAATGCTCACACCTTATTACTTTGTGATTGGGCAGAGGGTCAAGAGGGCTGTGACATTCTCTGATCCAGGAGAAGACTATATATACTCTGATGTGAGGTTTTGCTTTGGGGCTCTTTGGAAAGGGTTGTGTGATTTGGTCAGACGAGACTCTGGGAAGCCATTGAGCCCCCTGACTTTGAAAACCCAGATGCTGATGCTTCCCTCTCTGGTAACTGGTTAGGTGTGGATGTAATGGTTAGATGGCTGGAAGCCCATCTACTGATCTGTTTCTTTGTCTGTTTGTAACTTCTGTTTGTATTCTCTGAAGTTCAGGGTGCTGACTTTTTTTCCCCCTGAACTAGGCAAATAATATATGTTTGATTGATTAAAGTAAGATTGTTAACCCTTTTTGAGTTGCTTTCCTTTAGAAAAGCAGATCTAAGAACCTGTGCTAGCAGTCATCCTGGGCATTCTGGGTTGCTTGCTGATACAGGGAGGAAACTATATATTGCTAAAAAGGTAGCATAGAAAATGAAGTGATATCAATACTAAATATATATGTGCCAAATGGTATAGCATCTAAATTTTTAAAGGTGAAGTTAAATGACTTCTAGGAGGAAAGGGACAAGAACAATATAGTAGTGGAGGACCTCAACTTTCCCCTCTCAGACCTAGATAAATATGAGCACAAAATAAACCAGAAACAAGTTAAGGAAATGAATAGAATTCTACAAAAGTTAGATATGATAGATCTCTGGAGGAAACTGAATGGAAATAGAAAGAAATATACTTTTTTTCTCAGCAGTTTACGGCACTTATACAAAAATTTGACCATGTTTTAGGACATAAACCTCTCAAACTCAAATTTAGAAAGGCAGGAATATTAAATATATCCTTTTCAGATCATAATACAAAAAATTGCATTTAATAAAGAACAATAGAAAGATTAAAAATAAGAACTAAATAATTAAATCTTAAAAAAATAAACGGGTCAAATAATCAATAATTGCCATTAAAGAGACTAAAAACCATGAGAAAACATACCAAAATTTATGGAATACAAAGAAAGCAGTAGCTAGGGAAATTTTTATATCTCTAAACACTTACATAAATACAATAAAGAACATACTAATGAATTGGGCATGAAACAAAAAAAGAAACCTAGAAAACAAATTAAATATTCTGAACTAAACACCAAATTTGAAATCTGAAAATTGAAGGAAAAAAAATCACTGTGCCACTTAGCTGCCCCCAGAAACAGAATACTTAAATAACTGCATCTTAGAAAAAGAAACTGAACAAGCCAACAATAAAGCCCCTAAGAAAAATTCCCAGCATCAGCTGGATTCACAAGATACCAAATATTAAAATAACAATCCCAATAATGCATAAACTATTTGGGAAAATACACAAAACAGGAATCCTACCAAATTCCTTTTATGACACAAAATATGGTCCTGATAGCTAAACCAGAAAGAATGAAATCAGAAAAAACAAAACTATAAACCAACTTTCATAATGAATATTGGTACAAAAAATGTTAAATAAAATACTAACAAGGAGATTACAACAATATACGACAAGGATCATACACCATGACCATATGAGATTTATACCAGGAATGCAAGGTTTCTTTAATATTAGGAAAATTATCAACATAACTGACCATATCAATAAAAAAATAAATTGCATGATTACCTCAATAGATGCAGAAAAATGTAATATTTATCTAAAACTATCAGCAAGGGGGCGGAGCCAAGATGGCGGCATAGAAGCAGCAAAGGACCACAGCTCCCACACAAACACACTAAAAAACTCATAAAATGGGACGCTAAACAGATTTTCAAGCTCCAAAACTCTCCACAAGACTGAAAGCA
>JAQQSW010010112.1:0-13074 GCA_028646575.1 Pseudocheirus occidentalis | reverse complement strand
GTTAGCAAAATCCACTGACCTTTCTTTTAGCCTTTTTTTCTTCTGGCCTGATAGATGTGCTTTCTGTCTTGTGGAGAGTTTTGGAGCTTGAAAATCTGTTTAGCGTTCCATTTTATGAGTTTTTTAGCGTGTTTGTGTGGGAGCTGTGGTGCTTTGCTGCTTCTACACCGCCATCTTGGCTCCGCCCCCTTATGTAGCCCTTTTAGAATATCCAGGTATCAATTCTGGTATCAAGTCTTATAAAAATAAGGCCCTAGAAGAAGGGGGCATCTCAGACTTCATTAGAGGGGACCATGGACCCTCTGATAAAGTGCCATTGGCTCAGAGTTCTGCCTCATGGTTTTCCTTGTAGGTTTGGCGATTATAATCCACACAGAAAGAGATACTATGCATTATAAGTTTATATAACACATGTAGCATGATTTTTTTTTGAAAAATGAAAAAGTCTACCAAACCTGCCTCCAGGAGTCAGAAAGACCTGGGTTCAGGTCCTGCCTCTGAAATACTCTGGCTGGATGTTCCACAGCAAGTTGGATAAGTACTCACTGTTCTAGACAGCTCTCTAACACTAAAAAATCACAGTAAATGTGCCAACCTGCTTTGATAGAAAATGAAATCCCAAATCCAGTCTTCATGATATAGATACATATAAAGGAACCATACAGAGTAGATACAAAGCAACCAGGAGAAGCTTCCTTCAGAAGTTGATCTTTGAGGGATGGCTAGGTGGTACAGTGAATAGAGCACCAGCCCTGGAGTCAGGAGGACTTGAGTTCAAATCCAGCATCAGACATTTAACACTTACTAGCTGTATGACCTCAGACAAGTCAGTTAACCCCAATTGCCCTCCAAAGAATAAAAAATAAGTTGACCTTTAAGCTGAACAGAAATGAGACTGCCACCTCAGAGTGAAGGAGGTAAAAAAGACTTGGGGAGCTTGGACAGTGGTAGGTATGAAGATTCTTAGCACCAGCCCAGGTGCCCCCCATCTCCACCTGGTCCCAGTTTGCAGATTCAGGGCCTTACTGGCTGAAGGCATGCTAGCTAACACCTTGGGGATTCATCAGTCAGCCTGAAACTCTCCCCTATCGTCACTATCACCAGGCAGACCAGCATGGTCTTATCCATGAAAGATGAGAAATGAAGCAGTTAGTAGCTGCCTCTCAGGCTTGTGAGTGTGAAATGGAATAAGGGAAAGGGCTTTGTAAGGGGCAAAGCTTCCTTCCTCCTTTTCCTTATCTTCTCTGTTCTTCTTCCTCTTCTTCTCTCTTCCTTCTCCTTTCTTCTCCTTCTCCACTACTGCTATTATCCAAATTTCCTGCCTCCTAAGGAAATTAAGGTACTTTTAAACAAGTAAGCCAACAGATGCATTTTTTCCCTACAAGTGAATAAACCTATGGAAGCCTCTTGGGGAAAAAACCCTGTTGTTATCTTTTGTTTTTTTTTTTATACCAGCTTTATTTCAATAGATTCCTCTCCTCTCCCCTAGACAAAGAGTCATCTCTTCTAAAAAGAATTTTTAAAAAGAAAGAGGGGGAAAATACAGTTCTTCAAAACTAATCAATATATCATTCTAATGTGACACTCATATAGGCAATGAACCCCCACCTCTGTGAAGAAGGGAGAGTGTGTATGTGTGTGTACATTTTTCTTATTTCTTCTTTGGAATCAGGCTTAGTCTTGATAATTCCACAGCATTCAGTTTCATTTCACAGAAATGTGATTATCTAGGCTGTTCATACTAGCCCCAAAATGCTAGTTATGGGGGACTAAGAAACTCTCTAGACCTCAGGGAAAGGGGGGCTGGGGAAGGGTCCCCTAAGTCCCTCTGTTTTGTAGTTCAGCTCAAGGGTAGGACTGAGCCAAGGGGAAAAAAAATCCAGGCTGGAGGACTGAACATCTCACTTGACTCAGCTCTGGTCTGGGGGCTAGAGAAGGGGTAAAGAAAAGGAAAAAAAAACAAAACGTGTCTTTTTTTTCCTACGGAAATACATTATACAAAGAGCCCAGTGAAGTGAAAAGAAGGAGGATTCATGTTGGCATCAAAAAACCTGGTTTAAAAATCAAATTCTAAGTTGTATTTACTACTTGATGATCAATGAGTGAATCATCAGTCTCCATTTACTCATCTGTAAAATGAGAGACTTGGGAGAAGTGGTCCTTGAAGTCTCTTGCAGGTCTGACATATGATATTATTATTTCTTGAGTGGACTCACATCAGTTGAGAGTTCCTTCAATCAAAGGTGGAATAACGGGGAGGAAAGAGGGAGAGATATTCCATTGCTTTCCCTTTGAATTTGTCTTCTTTTGTCTCCATCTTTCCTCTCCTAGTGTGAACAGACATGTAACAATTATTCAAATATTTCGGGTAAGCCCCTTAGTTGGTTTGAGATTCAAATGAGATAAACTGAGGCTGGAAGACATTAAGAGATTCATGTAAACAGGATTTGAACTTAGATCTTCCATATCTAGGCACAATGCTCTAAGTACTTAGTTACTCATTATACAAATAGGAAACATTATTTCTGTAACATTTTCTCTGGAATTACAAGATTAGGGTTGAGATTATTGAACCAAATTCTCCTACATTTCGACTGCCCCCAGAGAAAAAGCTTTCAAGGGATGAGTTTTAGTTAGCATTTTCAGGATCCATATCCCTCACTGCCTCTGCTTTAAAGATTTTTTTTTACACTAAAAAGACATGCAGAGAGGAGCCCATGAAAGTTTTGCCAAAGGCCACACAGTGATGCAGAGCTGGGCTTCGGGAACAAAATCCAGGTCTCCTGACCCCCAGGTCTGATGTCCTAACCTAGTCACTATCAATCAAAGGAACGGATGTTACTGCTAACTTGTGCCCAGACTCAAAGAAGAAAATGACATTTCAATTTTCCCTTGATCTGACCTGGAAACCCAGCGTAGCTCACCCTTAAAGCCCTTTCTCCCTCCTCTTCTGTCAGAGTCACATTCCTCTGAGTAAACCTTAGTTTTAACCCTGACTCTTTCCAAACCAGGGCTTTGGAATCTCTCTCCTCTATAAGGCTATCTCATGCCATAGGCAAAGGAATCTGTCTTAGCAACCAGGTCCAACCATCCCCTCACCTTAAGCTCCCTCCCCTCTCCACACCCCCTTTTTAATTGTCCTTTGAACCCAGATATGGCTCAAGCGTGAGGGTAGGCTGAGTTCTGGCCTTTTCCCTCTCATCTCTTCCCCTCTCTTGGCTCCTCCAACTTTGAATTTCCTGTCGGGTCAGGGCTATAAATTTCAGCTGCCTTTCAAGGTTGCCCCTGCCCTACTGAGGTGAGCTAGGGTGAGCTGAGGAGGGAAAACTCTGGGAGATGGCTTCAGTTTTCCATTCTTTTTACAAGTTCCATCCTAAACCTCCCTCCCTAATCAATAAAACAGGAGCAGGCTATGTGCCTGCTCCAAGTCTCTCTTCCTGACTTAGACTTTATAACCCTTGGCGGCCTATGGGTATTTTCAGCGGGACAGGCAGCTTGAGCCCTTGCATACCTGAGGACAGAGAGTTGGGTATTGAGTAGAACCTTTGGGATACTTTCCCAGGCAGCATGGGGAAAATCCAACATTCCAGGCTGGGCAATGAGCAGCTGTAAGGGTTTCCTCTTTCTCCAAGTTCTTCAAAAACATTTTTCTCTTCTTGGAAAAAAATACTTAGAGAATTCATAGAGAATGGAGGGTTAGGGAAGGCAAGGTGGCCACCAGGAGAAAGATTACCTCTAACTCTCTGATTTTCTCCTTAACTGAGAGGCAGAGACAAAAAGAAAGACACAGAGACAGAAACATAGAGATGGATAAGGAGAGACAAGAGACACAGCCAGGGAAGCAAGAAAACCAGAGAGAGAGACAGACAGACAGACAGAAAGGCAGAGAGGCAGAGAGAAAGACAGAGACAAGCAAAGAGAAATAGGCAGAGAGAGAAAAGAGATATAAACAGACAGAAACAATGAGATGCCAAGAAAAAATAGAGACATGGAGAAAAAGAAAGAGAAGAGAGACAGACAACTGAGATTGATGGAGAAATAAGAGAGAAGAAAGAACAACAAAAAACAGAAGGTAGAAGAGACAGAGAGAATAGAGTGCTTCACAAATTTTGGGTCTCAGTCCCAGAGCCCCAGTCTTCCTCAGGTTGACAGCTTCCTGGGAAAATTTGGACTATGAAACTAACTTTTGAAGAAATTTGATCCTCATGTTCTTATGGATAAATTAAACTTCCTCTCATCCCTTAAAAAACAAGGGTAGACATATTGGTAATGTTTTTTAGCACCAAGAAAGAGCCAGCAGAAAATGCTTCCTTCCTGGTGAGCTACATAGCTCTCACAATTGGGGTCTCAACAGAGCTGTTATTTAACTTTCATTTAGTGCCTTTGCTCACAATTTAAGGCAGGTGGGGGCAGAGGGATAACAAGTAACCTCCTGGGGAAAGAATCTGGTTTCAGGAGCCTGGTTTCCTCTCCCTTGGTTGTGTAGATAGCTAATGGCTACAACAAAGTCTCTTAGTTCTATAGTATTTTAAGGTCACCAGAAGACTTATCCCTCATAACAATCCTGTGAGGTAGGTAGTTCAGGTCTTATGCTCATTTTATAGAAGAAACTGATTCTAGGAAAGGAGAAGTGACTTGCTCAGTGTTACAGCTTTTACTAGACCCATTTTACAGATGAGAAAATGGAGACTTTAAGACATTAATTGACTTGCCTTCAGTCATACTGTTGGAAAGAGGATTAATAAGCATCTTATCTTTCATCTCCACTTCACAGGTAGAGAAACAGAGACTCAAAAATGGAATCACCTGCCTAAGGTCAAACAATCAATCAAGGAGATGAGATTTGAAGCCTGACTTTGAGCCCAATAATCTATCATTCAGGTTCGTAAGATCATAGATTTAGAGCAAAATAAAAAAAGACCTCAGAAGTCATCTCATACAGCCTTCTTATTTTGTAGATGAGGAAAATGAGGCCCACATAGGTCGAATGATTTGCCTAAACACATGAAAGTAGGGAGTGGCAAAGCTGAGATTTGAATTCAAGCTTTTTGACTCTAAATTAAATTCTCTTTGAACTTTATCACTGTCACACTACCTCTATAGACCGAGGTAGATAACAAACAAGATAATATATATGAAGTGCTTTATAAATTTTTTTTAAAAGAATAGTGCCAGTATTAGCTATATGACTATTCTTTTAAGAAACACCTATAAGAGCTCACTCCTACAACTCACACAATTTCTGTAAGGTTGAGTCCCCAGAGAGATGGCTCTTATTACTACCAGGATCCCAGTAGTAACATTGTAATCCTCCATTCTACCAAACACTAGCCTATAAGCCCCCACTGGTGCACTTCCCTTTAACAATAGATCGGTTGACTTAAAAAAAAGTAAAGCAAAAAAAGCAAAGGTATTTAGTCAACTGATATAGCAAGAAGAATCATTACAAACAATATCTTACACTATCAAGGGTACTTTTCCAAAAATACACTCATGGTTCAGGACTGTTGAATGGTTATCATAAATTTAAAGTACAATGGGAATGAGGCACATGTGTAGGGGACCCATGTGGCCAAGGCAATTCACAACTCTGTAACTGTAAGGTTTTGATGTCTATGCAAAGTTTGCTACAGGTTGTTCCTTTATTCATCTGGGATGGCTCTTTGTAGAGTTTGGTGTCTTCATTGGAGGAGTGGCTCAAATGGCCTCATTTATCCTAAGGTCTAGTGTCTTGGCAACAAGGACCAATTTGCTGGTGGGTTTAGTCAAGCAGGGCACTCATTCACTGGGTTTCACTGGAGATGGACCAGGGCAAGCACTGGGGTCAGGGTCCAGGTTGGGCTAAAGAGACTTCTCTGCCCCTGGACAGCTACAGTTGGACAGGATCAGGTAATTGTAACAGATGCCAGGCTGAATCAGGCATGGAATCTTTCTTCAATGGGCAGCTACAATAGCCACTGCACTGAAGAGCACTTCATCCTCTTCAACTTTTTGTTATTGTTGAGTAGTTTTTCAGTCATGTCCAATTTTCTGTGAACCCATTTGGGGTTTTCTTGGCAAAGATACTGGAGTGGTTTGTCATTTCCTTCTCCAGCTCCTTTTATAGATGGGGAAACAGAGGCAAATGAGGTTAAGTGCACAGGGTCACACAGCTAGAAAATGTCTGAGACCAAATTTGACCTCAGGAAGATAAGTCTTCCTAACTTCATGTTTGGTACCTTGTCCACTTCTTCCACCAGTAGCCTACTCTCTTCAGCTAGATTGCTATAAAAGCTGTTTAGACTGGGGAAATTCCCCTTAGTTTAGGGTCAGCAGAAGCTTCTTCCCTTGAACTCTCTCTGTAAGTCACTGTGTGGTTCCTTAGGATAAGCAGTCCTTTTTCTTTTCTTTTTGCTTCCGCCCCTCCCCCCCACCCCCTGAAATTATATGCTAGGGACAACTGTGTGAATATAGTATATGACCTGGAGGTACATTCATTGTCTTGCTGTCCTCTTCATGTGCAATTAAGGTATTCAAGCACCTAGCCTTTCTATGGCACCAAATGTCTGTTTTGCATTAGAAGGTTTTCTCTTTTCCTTATCACAGCCTCTACTTTTGGTTTCTGCAGACTTGCAGTTTTTGCTTGTCTCACCATACCCACACTTGAATTCATTAATCCCTATTTCACACATAGAAGAACTTGAGACTCAGAGTTGAAATAACTTGCCTAAGCTCCAGAACCAAAAAGAGACATAACTATAGTTTCAAGCCAAGGCTACTGTCTCTGCCAGACTTTGCAGAACATCTAATTTTTAAAAAATGTTCTTGGACATACATAGGTTTTTATAAATGCTGATGCCATTTCATATTTGTGACTTTTCATCTACTTGATCCCACCTAAAATTCTTGGTAAGTATGCAATCCCAGACAAGTCACTAAATTTCCCTGAGCCTCAGTTAATCATCTGTAAAATGTTGGGATTGGTCTCAATGGCCCCTCAAGTGCCTTCCAACTACAAATCTATGATTCTAAATAAATTTTTGAACTCCATCCATGAGAGTGGCAACTATGTTTTATCTAAATTTCATGTTTTCCCTGGTACCTACACAGTGTGCCCTGTAAGAATACTGTGGCTAGTGTTCATGTGACACTTTTTAAGGTTTGCAAAGCACTATACAAAGATTATTTCATTTGTTCCTTACCTATTCAGTAGGTGCTGAAGAAACGTACTTTAAATTTTAATTTGAAATTATGATCTTGCTTGGACTCTCCAAATGCTACTGGTAAAGAATTACTGTCTCTTTATAGATGGGGGTGGGATGGGCACAGAGAGACTTGGGAAGTAACAACTGTAGTCACACAACAAGTCATTGCTACAGTACGAAAAAGAAAAAATAAGATCAGCGTGTCTAGACCAGTGAATAGAGCACCATCCCTCAAGTCAGGAAAACCTGAGTTCAAATCTGGCCTCAGACACTTAACACTTAACTAGCTGTGTGACTTTGGGCAAGCCATGTCACCCCAATTGCCCTTCCCTCCCCCCACCAAAAAGCAAAAATAAAAATAAAAAATAAATTAGAAAAAAGAAAAAAAATCTCTTTTTTCTTCTATATCCACTCATTCATGCTGGCTTCATTGTCAGAGTTCTTCCTCCCTTTCCTTGCTTCCCCAGAAGGAACTATATCAAAAGGCCAAAAACAGCTGTTTTCTAGCCAATACAACCAAGGAAGGATGTACACTGTGTACCAGAACTCTGGAAAACATCAGCATGTCCCCAAACCAGAAGCAGAGCAGGACAACAGAGACCAGCAGTTGGACCACAGGAGATGGAGCCCAAGGCTGAGGGGAGAGCATAGGAACGGAGACAAAGCCAGTAATGCATGGGAATAAGCCCAGGAAACCCAAGAAGTGTTAGAAATTAATGTGATTTTTGTTGTTGTTGCTGATTGTTCTTCCATAAATTATCATTAGCACCTTTGAATTAAAAAAAAAAGATGTGTTAGAGTAAAAAACATCTGTCCTGAAGACAGAGGGGGCTGGAATTGTATATCAGACCAACTAAGCCAGGGGCCCAAGTTCCATGCAACTCTCTCCAACTACAGGGAAGTCTTGGCTTTAATGTGTAGCTCCCTGGTGCAGAGCAGATGTCGACATAAACACAAAAGTACTGCATCAGTTTCTTTTTTGAAAAATAACATTTTATTTTCTCCTAATTACATGTAAAAACAATCTTTAAAATTTATTTTTTTAAGTTTTGAGTTCCAAATTCTATTCATTTCTTTCTCCCCTACCTCTTCCTTGAGACAGTAAACAATCAAATATAGGTTATCCGTGTACAATTATGTAATATAGTTCCATATTAGTCATCTTATGCAAGAAAACTCAAGAAAGAAAGATAAAGAAAAAAACAAAGAGGAAGAAAGGAAGGAAGAGAGGGAGGGAAAGAAGAGAGAAGGAGGAGGAGGAGGAGGAGAAGAAGAAGAAGAAGAAGAAGAAGAAGAAGAAGAAGAAGAAGAAGAAGAAGAAGGAGAAGAAGAAGGAGAAGAAGAAGGAGGAGGAGGAGGAGGAGGAGAAGGAGAAGAAGAAGAAGAAGAAGAAGAAAAGAAGAAGAAGAAGAAGAAGAAGAAGAAGAAGAAGAAGAAGAAGAAGAAGAAGAAGAAGAAGAAGAAAGTAAAAGTCTGTATTAAGACAGTTCTTTCTCTGGAGGCAGCTAACATTTTTTATCATGAATACTTTGGGATTGTCTTAGATAATTATATTGCTGAGAAAAACTGTCATTCACAATTGTTCATCTTATGATACTCCTACTACTATGTACAATGTATGCCTGGTTCTGCTCACTTTACTTTCTATCAGTTCATGTAAGGCATTTTAGGTGTTTCTGAAAGCATCCTGCTCATCATTTCTTATAGCACAATAATATTATTCTGTTACAACCATATACTACAACTTTTTCAATCACTCCCCAATTGAGGAGCATCTCCTCAATTTCCAGTTCTTAGTCACCATAAAAAGAGCTGCTATAAATATTTTTGTCCACCCCCCCCCCACCTTTTAAAATCTCTTTGGTATATAGACCTAGCAGTGATATTGCTAGATCAAAAGGATATGTTAGAGTAAAGAGTTAGTGTGATAGTCTTTTGGGCATAGTTCCAAATGCTGTATTACTTTCTAAGCTTATAAGAAAATTTGCTGTACTGTTCATGCCTGGGAAAGTTCCTTCAAGGAATAATTTCTGACATAAAATAAAGAAGAGATAATAAAAATGATAATAATTGAGATTGGCATTGGAATCGATATTCCATTGATAGAAGGCACTCCCAGATGAGGAAATTCCCTTTACCAACGAAAATTGTCACCTTCTTTTCAATTTACAAGCTTAAAGACCTGCCTAGATCACTGAGACACTAAGTGACTTGCCCAGAGTCACACAGCCAGTTTGCATCAAAGATTAATAATAACATTAACATCATATGTATTTCAAAGGCCAAATAAAGATGGAAAGAGTTGTTTTGACGATTTATGGTCTCAGCTCAGAGTCCTTGGCAGATTAACTAAAATATGGTCTCTATTTAATATCTTATCAGCCTGAATGCTTGCACAGGAGCTGAAAGTCCATTTAATTTTGTAGGAAGATCTGAACATAAGCCAGACTTTGATCTCCCTAGGGAAAATGATGGGTGGGGAAACCAATTGTTGTTGAACTATTATTTCAAATGAACAAAGAAATAAAAACCCTCTAAGATTTAACTCAGTATGGGTGAGCCTAGAGCTGTAGTACTATCTACAGGTAGATAGATGTACGTAATAACTCAAAAAATGTATAATTACAAAATACTCTGTGTATATATATATATTCTTTTTGGACGGGGGAAGGCAGGGCAATTGGGGTTAAGTGACTTGCCCAAGGTCACACAGTCAGTTTAGTGTTAAGTGGCTGAGATCCAATTTGAACTCAGGTCCTCCTGACTACAGGATCCATGCTCCATTCACTGTGTCACCTAGATGCCCCCCTCTGTGTATATTTTTGCTATTGTAACAATCCTGAAATGGAAAGACGAGTATTATTCTTTTCATTTTACAAATGGCGTAGGTGGTATAGTGAATGGAACACTGGATTCAGAGTCAGGAAAATCTGGGTTCAAAGATGACCTCAGATACTTATTGTGTGACTGTGATCAAATCATTTAACCAGTGTCTCCTTCAGTTTCCTCAACTGTCCAAGGGGGGATAATAATGACACCTACTTCCCAGGGTTGTTGTAAGGATCAATTGGGATATGATTTGTAAAGCACACAATAGAAGCTTAATAATCATTCTAAATGAGATTCAAAGAAACTATCTTTTAATAACATTTAATTCATTTACTAAAAACAAAATAATTTATACAATGATATAATTTTATTTCCAATAGCACTTCAGTGTTTAGAAGGCTTTTGATCAAATGAGACAATGTTTAAAGCTCTTAGCAATGTAACTGATTAAAATAGGTGCTTACTAAATGCCTATTTCTTCTCCTCCTTCCCACCTGGTCCTCAACAACTTGCAAGGAAGGTAGGTTGAGTATTATGTGCATTCTATTTTATTTTTTATATTTTTGCTTTTGGGAGGGGAGAAAGCAGGACAATTGGGGTTAAATGACTTGCCCAAGATCACAGTTAGTAAGTGTTAAGTGTCTGAGGCTGGATTTGAACTCAAGTCCTCCTGATTCCAGGGCCGGTGCTCTATTCACTGTGATACCTAGCTGCTCCTTTGGTGCATTTTAGGTTGAGGAATGGCTAAATAAAATGTAGTACATGAATGGTATGAAATATTACTCTGCTCTAAGAGACCATGAATTTGATAAATACAGAGAAGCATAGACAGATCTATATGAACTGATACAAAGTGAAGTAAACAGAACCAAGGAAACAATGTCTGCAACTACAATGTAAATGCAAGGAATGGCCACACACACACACACACACACACACACACACACACAAAATAAAATGCAACAAAATTATAAAAGCAAGTATGACTCAAGAGATATGAAAGAACACCCCTAATCCATTCCTTTGTAGAGGTGGAGTTCCACAAGTGTACCTAGCACATTTTTGTACTTTTTCAACATTAGTTATGCTGATATTTTCCCTCTTTTTTTGTCTATAAAATATACTATTTGTTATGAGGAATGGTGCTCTCAGAGAAAGCAGGAAGCTGAAAGTGGAGGAAATTATGGTGATATGAAAAAAAACCAATAAAACTTTTTTTTTTTTTTGCAAGGAATGGCCAGGAGAAATCCTTCATGTTGCAATCTCCCAGTTAACTTTAACTATCATAGTATCCAGGTCTGGAGGAGACTTACGCAGCCCCTTGATTTTACTCGGGAATACACTGAGGCTTAATTACATGAAATGACTTAGAGGCAAGGGGAAAGAGAAGTGATTGTGAAATAGAGAATCAGGCTATAAATCTCACCTTTGCCCCTGGGAACCTGTGTGAACTAGGACAAGCCATTGAAATTCTCTTGACCAAAGGAGGAGCTTCTGAGGTCCCTTCCACTTTTAGATTTATAACTCTATGTCTTGAAGGTCACCCAGGGAGTGGTAGCAGAGCTAGGTGGCACCATGGTGGACTGAGTGCTGGATATGGAGTCAGAAAGACTCATGTCCATGAGTTCAAATCTGATGTCAGATACCTAATAGTTGTATGATCCTGGGCAAGGCACTTCATCCTGTTTACCTCAGTTTCCTCATCTATAAAATTACCTGGAAAAATAAATGGCAAGCCACTCCAGTATCTCTGCCAAGAAAACCTTGTATGGGGACATGAAGAGTTAGACACAATTAAAATGACTGAAAAAGAGCAACATGACTTGAAGGTCACCCAGTTAGTAGGTAGTAGAGGTTGGAGAAACCCTCAGAAACCTGATCCATTGAATACTTCCCATGGGTGTTGCCCACCCATCTTTCAAGATCAAAGTCAAGGACCACCTCCTGTGTGAAGTTTTCCAGGATTTCGGTCCATATCTATCTAAATGACTGTAACCCTCTTTAATATTTTCTTACGTATGAACTCACAGTGCTTGCCAGGAGTTTATGACATTTGCCTTCTCTCCTTCAAGAAACCAGAATTTCTGAGGGGAAGGACCTTGTCTCTTCCTGATTTTGTTGCTCTCAAAGAATATAGTGAAAGGATTAATAAGCTCAGTGCTCAATAAATAGTTCATTGATGGATCAACAGGAAGTGGAGATTTAGAATTGGAAGGTGCCATAAAGACCAGCTAGTCTGACCCTTTCATGGACAAATCAGACCACTGAGGCCCAATGAGGGGAAGTAACTTGACCAAGATCATACTAGTTGTAAGGTGCAGAGCTGAGATTCAAAGTCATGTCTGCCCACTCTACATTCAGTATTCTCTTTGCAACATCCTGTCCACTTGTATGTGCATCATGCTGCCTCCACCTACCTTCTTATTACCTCTGCACAGGCTGTAATTTATAGAAAGGGAAAGTATGGTTCCCAAAGGGGCACCAACCATGCTTTGGATGGTCAGAGCCAGAGTTCAGCAGACAGATGTTTCTGCCAGAAAACTTGGTATTTCTTTTAAAATTAAGTCCCCGTGATATTCTAGGGTTTGGAATCTTGAAAGTTAATGAGATCTTGCCAACACAATAATTGCCTTGCCTTGGGTAATAAGCAAGGGAAAGGAAAAACAGTTCTTTAAGTCTGGATTGGTTTCCTACCTAGCTATTGTGCAAATAAATTAATCTCCCCGGGGACTCATTTTCCTTTTCTGTAACGTGAGGGAGTCAAAATAGGTGAGTTCTGCAGGGTGTGCTGAAGCCAGCTCAGATCAGATCAGGAGAGCTAGTTGTTAAAATTTCAGGATGAGCATTTATACACCTGACATCATCAAATGCTACATATCAGAGCTTGATTTAGTATTTTGTGGTTGTATAGAAAGTGACAGTGATAAGACTTAAATAATTCAGATAAGACTTAAAGGGGACCTCTAAGAATCCTTCCAGCTATTCTGTGTTGTGGTTGTTGCTTTTTAATTTAAGCGAATACTTTATTGATTTATATATATATATATACATATATATATAT
>JAQQSW010010111.1:0-13074 GCA_028646575.1 Pseudocheirus occidentalis | reverse complement strand
ATAAGAAAATGTTAAATATATATGTATATATTGTTGTTGTTGTTGTTGTTGTTGTTGTTATTAACTACATGCAACTGTGAATTAAGATATACAGGCACTGGGGTAGGGAGATCCATCTTGCCCTACCAGAAAGTCAGAGGGGCAATGGGGGAGGACATAGGAGGGAACATATTGGGGGAGGGATTATACAGTGTGATGGCTGTTTTGGGGTGTGGGGGGGGGGAAGATGGGGAGAAAATTCATAACTCAAATTCTTGTGGAAATGAATGATGTAAACAAGAAAATAAATAAATGAATAAAAAAGGAAAAATCAATTTTCTTATTTTTACATGAAGTATTGGGGAGAGCTTGAGATCACAGTGTAGATGCATTTCTGATTCTATGTTTATCTCATTTAGACACATTTCATCAAATCAAACTATACAGGGTTTGTTTTGTTTTTATAGATTCCTAGGGAAGGGATTTCACTTTGTGTGGATATCAACATATTTTATGCAAAGCTTCTCAAATAAGATTTTTTCCCCTTAGAAATCTTATTTGTTTAAATTGCATTTCCTACTGAAGTGCTTTTTTTTGCAAGAGCATAGCTGCAAAATCATTTCTGAACTTTGAAGACACCCCTTTTTCTTCTTGCTAGTCCTCTTTCCATGTGGATATGGTTGTTAGTATTAATGCACAAAATCCTAATTATTCATGAATAGAATTTGTAAACAGCTGAATCACATTTGGCTACTGCCTTCACTATCAGAAAGGTTTTTGCTGGTTGCTTTTCAAATAGATTCTTGATCTGGTCTGCTTGGAGGAATTATGTTTTCTATATAAAGAAACATTCTTTTAAAATATTTTACATTATAAAAAATCAGAGCAAGATCCTATTTCTTTTGACATCTCATATGATTTTTGTATAGCTTTTACAAAATAACTGAGTGCAAACAGACCAAAACTTCATCAAAATTTGAGCTGTATATCACACATGAACTACATAACTGAGATAATTAGAAACAACTGAGGTGTTTCACAATTGGGGAATGGTAGGATCAACTGCAGCATATCAATGTGCTAGAAGACTAGAATGTAAATAAGTTGAATAAGTATGAGGAAAATAAATATATTTAGAAAGATCTATATTAAGTAATGTGAAGCCAAGAAAATATCTCCCAAAGAGATCACATACTGACTACAATTATTTTAAAGAAACACACACACACACACACACACACAGTATGTCTACGTGTATACTAGACTGGAGAAAATTCAAAAAGGAAATTATTATGAAATATAAGACATAGAATATGAGTGTCTTGAGGACAAAGAATAGTTCTTTGTTTTCCCAGCAACTAGCATAGAACTTGATACATAGCATATCATAAATACTTGTGATTGATGCAAAGGGAATAAGATAATTAACTTAAATTGGACTGCTAACTTTAAAGAACTGTACAAAATATGAATAGTTATTGTATTTTATATGTTGATATTCTTTTATTCACATGGAAATAGTTGTAACATATATTTGATAGATTTTGTTAATAGAGTTCATAACTAATTAAAGCAGAATAAATACATAATAAAAGTAAAAGTAAAAAATAAAAAAAATCCTAGACTGTAATAACCTATTGCTTTGGTGCTGGATGGTGTTAAAAAAAAGAAAAAAATCCTGTGTGGAGTTAGAGGATTCAGTTGAAATATTGGCTTTGTCACTTATCACTAGGGTGATCTGGGGCAAGGCACAATTTCTCTGGATCTTAGTTACTTTAGTCACAAAATATGTTTGGTTAAGTGTTCTCTGGAATCACTTATACTTCTCAATCCACCATTTTATGATCTTATAAATAACAGGTATTTGTCACCACACATATCTTCCCCACCCTATCTGTAAAAGTGATGATGTTATATCACACACAATACAAAATATTAACATTGGGAATATTAACATGAGAAATATCTTTTTTCTCAATTATTTTTATCTATTTCTTAATATTTTATCTTTTCCCCAATTACATGTAAAAAGAATTTTAATATTTTTTAAAATTTTGAATTCTCTCAAATTCTCTTCCTCACTTGCATTCGTTCTCCCATGTTGAAAAGGCAAACAATTTGATGTAGGTTATACATATGCAGTCACACAAAACACATTTCCCTATTAATCATGTTTTGAAAGAACACACCAAAGAAGAAAGAAAAACTTTAGAAACATAAAGTTAAAAAAATATGTACTTTGATCTGCATTCAGCCTCCATCTATCCTTTCTCTAGGGATGGAGAGCATTTTTCTTCATAAGTCATTTGGAATTTTCTTGAATCATTGTATTGCAGAGAAGAGCTAAATCATTCATAGTTAATCATCATACAATATTACTATTACTATATACACTCTTCCCCTGGTTCTGCTCATTTCACTTCGCATTAGTTCATAAAGTTCTTTCCAGGTTTTTTTTTCTGAAAGCATTCTGCTCATCATTTCTTATAGTAAAATATTATTCCATCATAATCACATACCACAGCTTGTTCAGTCGTTTCCCAATTGATGGGCATCCTGTCAAATTCCAATTCCTTACCATCACAAAAGAGCTGCTATACATATATTTGTACATATAGGTCATTTTGTTTTTATATCTCTTTGGGGTACTGACCTAGTAGAGGTATTGATGGGTCAAAAGGCAAGTATGGTTTTATATCCCTTTGGGCATAGTTCCAAGTTGCTCTCCAGAATAGCTGAATCAGTTCACAACTCCACTGACAGTGTAGTAGTGTCCCAATTTTCCAACATCCCATCTATTTGTCATTTTCTTTTTCTGTCACAATCTCAAAAGTGTGGGTATGAAACCTTAGAGATGTTTTAATTTTACTTTATCTAATCAATGGTGATTTTCAATATTTTTATATGACTATAGATGGCTTTTTTTGGGAGGGGGAACACAGGTAGGTGGCACATTAGATAGAGAGTTGGGCCTGGAGTCAGGATGACCTAAGTTCAAATCTAGCATAGACACTTAATAGTTGTGTTACCCTAGGCAAGTCACTCAATCCTGTTTGCCTCCGTTTCCTCATTTGTAAAATGAGCTGAAGAAGGAAATAGCAAACCATTCAAGTATCTTTGCCAAGAAAACCCCAATTGGGATCACAAAGAGGTAGACAGGACAGAAAAAATATCAAACTACAAAAAATAGATAGAGAACTTTGATTGTTAATTGGGAAATGGCTCTTATGTTTATAAATTTGGCTCAGTGATCTCTATATTTTAAAATCAGGCCTTTATCAGAGAAACTTGCTGTAATTTTTTCACAGTTATGATTTTTACTGTGTATTTTTTCTATCCTATTTCCTCCCATTTATCTTATTCATTCTTTTTCCATTCATCTTCCAAAAAATGTTTTGTTTCTAACTGACTCCCCCAATCTACCCTCCTTTCTGTCAGTTCCCCTCCTCTTCTCAACTTCCCCTCCTACTTTCCAGTAGATTTCTATACTCAACTGAGTATGTATGTCATTCCCTCTTTGAGTGAATTCCAGTGAGAGTAAGGTTCACATACCCCTCATCACCTTTCCTATACTCCCCTCCAGTATAAAAGCTCTTTCATGCCTCTTTTATGTGAGATAATTTATACTATTCTACCTTTCCCTTCTCCCTTCTCCCACTGAATTCCTCCTTTATGGCCCTTAATTTTTTTTAGATATCATGCCATCATATTCAAATCACATCTGTGCCCTCTGCCTGCACACACACCCACATACACACACACACGTGTGTGTAAACACACACACACATATGTGTGTATATATATATATACATATATATATATATATTCCTTTTAACTAACCTAATAATGAGAAATATTTAATGAGAATAATGAGAAAGTTCTTAGGAGTTGCAATTATCAGCTGCCCATTCTCTTATTAAATCCTTTATGATTTCTCTTTCTTTGTTTTTAGATTTTAATCATATCTTGTATTTGAAAATCAGTTTCTATTCAGCTCTGGTATTTTCATCAGGAATGCTTTAAAGTCCTCTATTTCATTAATTATCTATTTGTACCATGAAAGGATTATATGCAGTTTTGCTGGGTAGATGATTTTTGGTTGCAATCCTATTTTCTTTCAACTCAAGTATATCATATTTCAAGACCTCCAGTTCTTTAATATAGAAGACGTTAAATCTTGTGTTATTGACTGTGATGTATGAATTGTTTCTTCATTTTTTCCTTGACCTTGGAGGTCTTGAATTTGACTGTAACATTCCTGGGAGTTTTCATTTCAGGAGATAATCCTTGGATAAATTTTTATTTTACACTCTGATTCTAGAATATCAAGGCAGTTTTCTTTGACAATTCTTGAAATATCTAGGCTTTTTATCATGGCTTTCAGGTAATACATTAATTCTTTGTTCTGTTTTTGTATGTGTTTTTGGAAGGAAATTGGAGTTGAGTGACTTGCCCAAGGTCACACAGCTAGTTTTTTTTTTGTTAAGTGTCTGAGGCTGGATTTGAACTTGGGTTCTCCTGACTCCAGGGCAGGTGCTCTATTCACTGTACTACCTAGCTGCCCCTCCAATAATTCTTAAATTATCTCTCTATCTGTTTTCCAGGTCAGTTTGTTTTACAATGAGATATTTCACGTTTTCTTCTCTTTTTCTTCCTTTGATTTTGTTTTATTGTTTCTTGATGTCTCACAGAGTCATTAACTTCACTTGACAAACCATAATTTTTAAGGAATTATTTTCTTCAGTAAATTTTTGTACTTGTTTTTCCACTTGTTGCCAAATCTGCATTTTAAGGTATTCTTCTCTTTGGTGGTTTGTAACTTTTTGTTTTAACTACTTGGCCTATTCTGTTTTTAAGGTGTTATTTGTCTTCAGTACTCTTTTTTGCCCGCTTTACCAACCTGTTTTTAACCAAGATTTTTTTATGATTTTCTAGCATCACTTCGATCCCCCTGCCCAATTTTCTCTCTCCCTCTCTTACTTAATTTTTAAACTCCTTTTTCAGCTCTTCCAGGAATTTTGTTCAGTCTGAGACCAATTCATATTTTTTCTTTGACACTTTGGAAGTAGCTCTTTTAACTTTCTTGTCTTCTGAGTTTGTGTTTTACCATAGTTAACTTTCTCTGGTCAGGTCTTTTTTTTGTTGTTCTTTGCTCATTTTTCTAGCCTATTTCCTGACTTTTAACTTTATACATTAAAGTTGGGCTTTGATCCCAGTGTGGAGGGGGCACTGTCCCAATCTTCAGATTATTTTTGTGTAGCTGTTTTGATTGGGGTGGGAGGAGTCTATAAATTTTCAATTCTTCTAAGTTGATATGATCTAAGGAAATATATGTTGACTACTCTCCTGGTCTGTTCTCTGATTTTTGAATGACCACAAGCACTTTTTCCACCCTGGCACTGTAATCATAGTCCCCCATCCCATGTGGCTACAAGTTCTGCTGTGGTAATGTTCCTCCTTGCCCTGGGACTGCAACCAGGACTGTGACCCAGATAGATGTATAGGCAATGCAACAGAGTCCTGCCCCCAGTGCCAGCTAAGGGGCCCCTGCAATTGCCTTCTGACCAGTTGTCTGTCTCCCTTTCATTCCTTGGACTGAGAGCTCTAGAACCTGCTGCTACTGCTGTTTCAGTTGCTTACATGGTCTGCTGTTAACTTGACAAGGTCCAGTCAACAACTATCTTTCTGGGACATTGCTTTTGCTGGACTACACTCCATTCTTACTCTGGATTCTCAAAGTTTTCCAGTTGTCTTGAGTTAGAAAATTGTTTTACTCTATCCTTTCGTGGGTTCTTAATAGAACCAGGATTCATTTTGAGGTGTTATTTAAAATTCTTTGGAGGGGAATTTGGGAGAGCTCAGTAAGTTCCTGCCTTTTCTCTGCCATTTTGATTCTGCTCCCTCCCTGCCCAACCCCATCCCAGAGAAATATCTTAAAGATTAAAACATCACTGAGCCAACATGGTGGAGTTGGGGAAGCAGCACATCACTTTTCACCCCCAAATTGCTCATATATTGATCCAAAAAGAACATCTGATTGAACAGTGGTTGGGAAAGCAAAGTGGAAATAATAGCATGGCATCTTTCTAGCTTATGATCACAAGTTCAACCTATAGCTAAATTTCCAGAATAAGAACTGTGTCATAGAGGTAGTTAAAATTCACAGACTCTATGACCAGATATCCAAGCTACACCAAAAGTCTGGGGATGCCCAGAGTTTATAATTTCCTTACTGTCTTGTTCAGAATAGCAATACAGAGATCTCCAAAAGGGAGATTTAACCTCTAAAGATTTATAGATTTAACCTCTAAAGCTCTCAGGTCAACAAAACTCAGTTGCTTTTAGCAGACCTTTTGAAGAATAAGTGAATAAAAGAGATTAAAAAAAAGCTATTCTGAAGCTAGACGTTTCCAAGCTATGAACTCAGAAGACAAAAATAACTCCAAAACAGTAGAAAACAAAGTTTCAAAACCACGGAATGCTCATAACAAAGAAAGAACTCAAGAACTAATAAGAGAGACCTAAAAAGAGAATTAATAGCTTGGGAAAACATCACTCAAGTAACAGATACCCTGAAAATTCCTGACTCACAATCCAACATTTTCTCTACTTCTTTATACTGTCTCCTCTCAACAGGTTTAAAATCTTGTTTCTGTATCTTATACTTTAGAGTTCCAGGTTCCTCAAGGCAATTATAAAACATTTTATTAAGTTATTTCGACATATTCAGAAAATATAAAATTAACAAACAGGACTTACTGCTCAAACAGGAAGTACCTCACCATGTGATTTTTTCTAAAAATTAAGATTCCTGATATTCCCTCACAAACTTGATAAAATAGCGAGTAGCCGTGAGGTAATAGGTTATAGAGGAAAGAACGGTGAAATTGGAGTCAGAAGATTAGGTTGGAAGAACTCTGCCACTTATTAGCTTTGTGATTCAGGACAAGTCACTCTGCATAATCTGTAGAATTAGGAATTGAACTAGACGGTCTTTATGATCCTTTCTAACTCTATCATTCAGTGTTTCTATAATTTAGTCCTTAGAAGGACGTATTTTTCTGAGGACTTCTGTGATAGGTACCATGCTTTGGATCCTTATTTTGACTTTTTCCTAAAAGATCTGCTTCAGGATATCTAATTAAAGAGTGTTCATCAAGCAACAAGAACCTCAGTAATGAACTGAAATGCTCATGTCCTTTCTAGAAAAGGAAGAATCTACACATTGATTCTTTTCTTCTTTACAGCTGACTTTAAACATTCTGTATAACATGGCTGATTTAGAGCTTCTTCCTCTCCAACTGAGTTTTTGGTTCATTTAATGCTTTTAAAAGCTAGGCATTAATATGTCGTACAAGAAATACCCTTAGTTGAGAAAGCCTGTGATTGACTGTATATTTTTCCCACTGCCGTCCATATAAGATTACTTGAAAAGACTAAAGACCTTTAGCCTGCACAAGAAAAAACAAAAACAAAAATAAACACCTTAAGGTATGGTATGAGGACTGTTCAAATATTTGAAGCACTTGTATGTGGTGTTCTGTTTAAGTCCCTCAAAAGTCAGAATTATAATAGATGAAGATATAGAGACATAGATTTAGGTTCAATATATACTGATATACAATGTAATGTATTGTTACATGAGATAGTAACCTCCCACTAGAAATATTCAAGCAGAGTATGAGTTATCATTTGTTTTACATGTTGGAGATTGGATTCATGCTTAGGCAATTATCTTAATAACTGCCCTTTTGGGGGCACTTTAAGGTTTACAAAATGCTTCATAACAACCCTGTCATAGAGGCAGCTAAATTAGTCCCCTTTTTATATATAAGAAAATTGAGATACAGAGAGATTAAGTGACCAGAGTTAAACAGACAATGCACATGCCAGAGCCAGGAACTGAACTCAAGTTTTTGATGTCATCAAACACTTTTCTTAGAGGTGCTATTTTTAACACACCACAAGTAGATAACCCCAAAAATAGCAATCCACAAGCCTCTCTTCTAGAATGCCTGATGAGATAATATCTTGATGAAGGTTTTTCTTCTGAGAATCCAGAAGACATTAGTGGACTAGCAACTGATTTCTTATTAATAAAACAAAAATATCAAAGCTAAACTTTTGAAAAATATTAATCAAAACTTCATCAATTATCTGCTGTGTGCTGAATTCTTTATCCCTTTTTTGTTGTTCAACTATGTCTTAACTCTTCTTAACACTGTATAGGATTTTCTTGGCAAGATTGGAGTGATTTGGAATTTCTTCTCCATTGGATTAAGGCAAACAAAGGTTAGGTGAGTTGCCCAGGGTCATACACCTAGGAAGTATCTGAAGCCAAATTTGAATTCAGATCTTCCTGACTCCATGCCCAGTGCTTTACCCACTGAGGCATATAGTTGTTCCTATATCTCCCCTAGCATCTATCAAATTTTAGATAAGACAGGTTCCCTGCCACCGTGGAACTTACCTACTCTTATAGGATAATACATGAGCACAGAAAACTACAATGTGCCTATCATGAAATGTTCAGGGTGTCACAAATTCATGCATTTTTAAGCTATTAAAGCTTGAACTATTAAAACATACAAATTCACTAAGACTTCTGGAACACCCTGTATATTAGAAAATGATAAAATAAAAAAGAAGGGAGAAGTTAAAGCAGTGCTTCCTAGAGCAGATGAAATTTGGATTGTGGTAGAAAATTGGGGAAGGAGGGGATGTAGAGAACAGCATTTTAGAAATAGTGTGAACCAAGGGATAGACTGTAGTATAAGGGAGATACTAATATAATTTCTTCCACAAGGAAAAGACCAGGTTTCTTCCTATTCTAAATATTATGAGAGATGTATACAGAACCATTTAGCTTTTCAGGACTTCTACTCCATCCCTGGCCAACTACATTTGTTTATTTGTTTGCTCATTTATTCATTTAACATTTATCCAGCTGTAATTCTTTTCCTGAAAACTTACTTTTTAAAATAATTAAACCTTTTTAAAAAAATCTTTTGTACACCTTAACATGATTAGAATTTAATGAAACAGGACAAATACTAATTGAACATTCAGAACAGCAATTTCCCTTCAGACAGAAAGTGAGTAAACTATAAGTGGTTTGGCAGAATTTCCTTTAAACCCAAAAGAGAAAAGTATTAAAAGGTAACATTATCTTTCTATTTTGGCCATGTCACATCTCCTTTCCCCATGAACTTCTACCAGGAAGAGTATAAAGTTAAGGCTAAGAAAACACTAATTAGCCCTCAAAGAGCCTTGGGGGGGGGTCGTCTTTATTTTTTTCAATTAATGAAAATCTTCCTTCTTTCCCTCCCACTTTGCTCCTTTCCTGGTGGAAAAAGAATGAAAAAATATAATCCTTGTAAAAGAAAAATATCTATCATCTATCTAAATCTATCATCTCTTTGAGGAGGTGGTTAGACATTTTTATTATGAGTTCTCTGGGATCATGGTTTGTCATTACTTCCCAGAATTCTTAGGTCTTTCAAAGTTACTTTTCTTTACATTGTTTTAATTGTATAAATTGTTCTTCTGGTTTAGTGAAACAAAACCCAAAGAATGAAAAAATAAAACAAAATGTCAAATATCTCATTGAAAAAAAATAACTGACCTGGAAAATAGGCTGAGGAGAGATCATTTAAGAATTACTGGACTAACTGAAAGCCATAATAATAGTAAAAAAAAAACTAGACATCATCTTTCAAGAAGTTATCAAGGGAACTACTCTAGATATTCTAGATATCTACCTGAAACCCTAAAACCAGATGGTAAAAAAAGATATTGAGGGGAAGCTAGGTGGTGAGTGAATAGAGCACCAGTCCTGGAATCAGGAGGACCTGAGTTCAAATTTGGCCTCAGACACTTAACATAAAAAAACTATCTGTGTGACCTTGGGCAAGTCACTTACTCTCAATTGTCCTACCTTCCCCCCTCCAAAAAGCAAAAAACAAAAACAAAACAAAAATGACATTGAAAGAATTCACTGATGACCTCCTGAAAGAGATCCAAGTCAATTCCCCAAGTGAGGGGACTGGGCAGCTTGACTCCCACCGGCCTCTTATTCCCTTCCCTTCCCTCCACAGACCCCAGTGCATGCATTACTTCCTATGTCCCTCTCCCTTTGTCTGGCCAATCTCTAGAGCAGTGGTTCTCAATCTTCCTAATGCTGTGACCCTTTAATATAGCCAACATCAGTGTGAAGGCTGAGATTGCTTCTTTCTCACCAGATCAGAAATTCTCATGGCAGTCTTTGCAAGAGCACAATGAATATCATCTTCCACAACAAGTCTTCTATATTTAGACTTGATAACCAACAAGTTGGAAAACTGTTTCATAAAGATATATTGTTGGAAATGGAAGAAGAAGGCACAACACAGTTTCAGACAGAACTGGATATGACTGCAAACGCTTGATCTAGAGTTTTGTAACAGGTATTGTAGAGAAATCAGTTCTTGCTGCATTGCCATTAATAAGTTTAATGAACTCCTCTTGTGCTGTCTCAGAAACATCTTCAACTTTGACTGTGAATGGGCTTCTGGCAAGTGCAAATGGGGTGTCAGGTAGATTTGGAAAGTATAATGAAATTTTGTCTGCAAGCATGTGCAAGTGTTCTTTCACAGAAATTCTCATCATAATCATTTTGTCTGGTTCAGTGTCATGTTCCTCAAAGAAAGCAGATAAGGTAGGCAACATGTAAATTTTATTTTGATCCATTTTTTTTGCCAAAGGTGAAGTTTCATTTGGAATGATTGGATCTTTTCAGACAAATTGAAGCATGTTGCATTTGGTCCTTGCAGTGATAAATTTAACTCATTCAAGATGGCAAAGATGTCAACCAAGTAAGCTATTTTCTACAGTTCACTTATATTGCTGAAAAGGCTTTGAACTGCAGTCTTGCTTTCTGATTAAAAAACGTTGACTTTATCACAAAGCTCAAAAACACATTTAAAAAGTTTCCTCTTGACAACCATTTCACTTTAGCATGAAATAGCAGAGCACTGTTTGGCGCATCCAACTGGTTGCACAGTTGTGAAAACAGTAGACTGTTTAAAGTGCTCACCTTTACAAAACTGAAAGAACTTATGACGCTTTTCATTACTTCTTGTAACTCTTGTGGCAGTGTCTTCATTGCTGATATTTGCTGATGAATCATATAGTGAGTTCCGATAACTTTTGATGACTCATTCAGTACCAAACATCGAAATCTAGATTGACATCCTAGCATAGCTGGAGCACCATTTGTGAAAACACCACAAACCTTTTCCTAAGAGATCTTATGCTCTTTCATAAATGAATCAACTGTGTCAAATACATTACGTTACAGTAGTTGTTTCAAGAGGTTTGCAAAACAGAAAATCATCTTTAAAGTTGCCCTCATTAACATGCCTCACATAAACCAGTAACTGTGGACAGTTTGCAATGTCTGTAGATTGATCAAACTGGATACTAAATATTGGAAGTGGAGCAGATTTAATTTCCTGTATTACCTGATCAAGAATATCAGCAGACATATCATCTATTCTTCTGAGGACAGATAAGGAAATTGCACTCAGTTTTGTAACAAATTCATCTCCTATCATAACTTGAACAATGTCTTTTGCTGCTGGCAACAGTAAATCCTCAGCAAGGGTGTGAGGTTTCATAGCTCTGGTGATTCTGAGTGCCACCAAATATGAAGCTTCAATGGCTGCTATGTTTTTATTTGTGATACTCGCCACCAGTGTCAAATCTGGCTTTCTTGAGTCCATCAGCTTTACTTCTAAAATAGTTGATATCATTCAAGGGGACAGAGCCAAGATGGTGGTATAGAAGCAATAAGGTTCCACAGCTCCCACATAGCTACCTCAGATACCCATAAGATGTGACTCTAAACAAATTTTAGGGCTCTAAAACTCACAAAAATACAGAAAAACACACGTCCTGCTGAAGGCAGCTAGGCAGGAAGGGATCATCACAGCATGCTGGGAACACAAAGCAGCCCAGTCTAAAACCATGGCTTGGCCCCAGGGTGGCCAGGACAAGCCACAGCTGGAGCCTTCAGAAGAGTGGAACAGTGACAGCTGTGGCAGTTTCCAGAATTATCAAGCCATAAGAAACAAGGACAAAGTGAAACATCAGTGGAACTCAGCTAAATTTAGGGGAGAAAAGCAGTCTGGCGAAACTGCCTCCAGGGCAATAAAGCTGCAGAAACAGCGGCCCTGCAACCACCTTCACTTGGCTGCTTCAGAAGTTCCAGCCTGCAGATTGCAGGGGGACCAAGCAATCATTCAGAGGCTAATTGCTCTTGTGTTGAGAGGCCTGGATCCAGATTGTGGTCTTGGGTGGTGGTCCTGGGGTATGTTTTCTTTGAGTTAAAGCTGGTGAGGGTTGCAAAAAAATCATGGCCTCCCAATAGTTCTGTAGCTGTGAAAACTCCAGCGATTTGGGACAGAGCTTTCTCCTCCGGAAGCAGAGTTCCATGGAGCTAAAAATTCAAGTAATTGACTGACAACATGAGCAGGCAAAGGAAGCAAAATAAGAACAGCAACCGAACTTTAGATTCCTTCTTTGGGGACAAAAAGGATCAAAGCATGGAATGGGAGGAAGACGACACAGTCAGTATTCCCACACCAAAAGCTTCCAAGAAACATGAAGACTGCCTACATAGAGAAGCTTAAGAAGGATTTCAAAAACCAAATAAGAGAAGTGGAGGAAAAATTGGGAAAAGAAATGAGAATGATGCAAGAAAATCATGAAAAAAAAGTCAGCAACCTGACCGAATAAAATAATACCTCAAAAAAGAGATGAACTCAAATGGCAAAAGAGGCCGCAAAAGCCAATGAAGAGAAGAATGCCTTAAAAAGTCAAATCTGCCAGATGGAAAAACAATCTCAAAAGCTCACTGAGGAGAATAATTCCTTCAGAATTAGAATGGAGCAAATGGAAGCAAATGACTTTATGAGGAATCAAGATACCATTAAATAGATCCATACAAATGAAAAAATAGAAGGCAGGGTGAAATATCTCCTTGAAAAAAACCACTGACCTGGAAAATAGATCCAGGAGAGACAATTTTAAAATTATTGGACTACCTGAAAGCTT
>JAQQSW010010110.1:0-13074 GCA_028646575.1 Pseudocheirus occidentalis | reverse complement strand
GCCGTGATGAGCCCCTGCTGCCGAGCTGCCTTCAGCGAGAGATGTGCTTTCTGTATTTTTGTGAGTCTGAGAGTCCTAGACTCTGTCTGGGCTCATATTTTATGGGTGCTTAGGGTCGCGGGATGGGAGCTTCAGGACCTTGCTGCTTCTACGCCGCCATCTTGGCTCCCTGCAAGTTCTTTCTATAGTTAACATTCTTTGAATCCAAATATTGTTTTTGGATTTTGGTGGAATTTTGTAAAGAGAATATAAATTAAATTATTCCTTTAGGGCAGGAGCTATTTTCATTCTAGACTTTGTATCTCTAGCTCCTGGAACATTGTAGGCATGATATTGTTGAATCAAATGAATTGAAAATTTTGAGTTCACAAAAGCTTGGTCTTTGTTTTTTTTTTGTTTGTTTGTTTGATGGGCTTAAGAAAAACTTAAATTGAACAACAGGCCACTGTATTTCACCACATAGTCATTGCAGATCTTATGCCAATTTTTTTTTTTTTTTACAAAAAAGCAGGGCACGGCCATTATGTGAAGCTTTTTAAAAAACACTGGGCCAGTATTACTTAAAAATCATTTATTATTAAAATATCTTTGGTGTAAAATTAGGATGAAAAGAATACTTAAGAATGTACATTAAAATTGGGAAGATGCAAGTCCTAGCATATTATGTGACTTACTCCCAGCAGCCTTGCCTGCAAGCCTGCTCCCATTGCACCTATGGGCCTTCGTTGGGTTGAGTGACAATACCGTTAGTACTATAGCACTCTAAACCAACCATGCAAGTCTGGCTTTCAGAAACATGTGGAGGATGTGCATGGGCTGAGAATTCTAGACTTGTGGCTTGCAATGAATAAGAGATAATTGTGTTCCCATATGCCACTGGTGAATACATTGCTGCTCTGTTTACCTTTTAAGTGACATGACAAACAGAATTATACCATGCAGTGATTACAAAAGGTTATGAACTGATTTTTGGACTGAAAAAATAGTGTGTGATGATTATGTGTTGGTGATGATAATGCAGTGAAATGTGGTATCTTTGTAAGGAGAGACCCTGGCACAGATGTTTCCATACCTATTTGGTGCCAATATAAATGCTAGAACATCAAAGGAGGTCAAAAGTTTGCATTAAAAAAAATAACTAAAGTTCTGGTCCTGTGATTACATTTGATTAAAATGATGATTCAAATGGGAAAGCCCAGTCACAGTACAAAGAGGCACCTCTGAAGAATGGTCTTGATATTTTGCTTGAGGCTAATTGGAAGCAGTGTCTCCTAAATGGATCTGTAATGAACAGCTTGATGAATGCTATAGCCCGACTGTTATTAATGTGGAAATTAGCAAACATATCAGAGGAAGTTCTTCTGGATTGTGGCACTTCTCAGGCTGAAATAGGCAAACACGAAGAAATTATATCTTTCCTTTTCCAGCAATGGATAATGCACTGTTCTAATGGAGAAGTTGTAATGAGGCCTTCTAACCTTTCACCTCAAACTTCTAGTGAATTAAATGGCTATTACTATGTCTTGGTGGCCTTGCATATTTTTCAAGCGGCAAGGGCTCTCTGATATTTGAGGCCAGAAGTTACATGATGTATATTTTTAATAGCAATCAACACTGGAAAGATGCCAAGTAAGAGTGCTTTTCTTCCTTAAGTTAATATCCCTGAAGGTAAGTTAATCGAACTGTAAAGGAGAAATTGTGTTAAGACTCGGCATGACAAAGTACGAGATTAGGAACGAGTTGGCTTCTGTTTTAACATTAACCTAATAGAAGGACAGTAAAACCTTTTTTTCTTCTTACTTCCATTATCTGAATTTGCCTCTTACTATAATTTAGATCATTTTGGGCAGATTTTTCTGCTGAAAATATTACTCTTAAGATGCAACTCCCATACTCATGATCCTTTAGTATCTCCCAGGGCCTACCGAATAAAAGTCCTGGCTCTTTAGATCAGTCATTTAAGGCTCTTGACAATTGACGTACCTTGCTATTCTGTTTTTTGCTGGCTTCTCCAATCTGTCCATTCTCTCTGTTTTTTTTAAAGAAATTCCATGTTTTGTTCTGCCTCTGCTCACTCCACAACCTGAAATATGGTTACATCTATTGGAAGGGGCAGATGGTAAAGGTTTGAGAATCAATGGAATGGTCAGGCAATGGTAGAAGTAGTAATGTAGACTATTCTTTTAAGAAGTTTAGCTGTGAATAGGACAGAGTAAGGCAAATGGAAGGAGAAGCAAGATAAAAGTATACTTTTTAAGACAGAGAAGAACTGAAAGTGCACGTACGCAAAGGAATAGGAGCTAAAAGAAGGGGAGGCATTAAAGACCTGAGAGAGAGAGAAAGGTTGATTGATTGATCAAGTAAGATCCTGGAGAGGGCAAGAGTGAATGGCATCAAGGGCTTTAGGAATATGATTATCTTCTGATACAGGAAGGAAGAAGAAAAGGACAGGTAGAGAATTAGAAGCTTTGGGATAGTTTTTTAAAATGGTGAGTAGGGGCGTCAAGGGAAAACCGACCGGTTGGTCATTAGGAATGTGGTCAAGGAAGGAACTGTGAGATGAGGGTTTTAGAAGTGTGTTCAATATGATTATAAACCTCAAAATTCTATTTAAAATACAAAGCAAGGGAAGGAGTGAAAATGGTGTTTTTAGGAAGATGTTACATATTTAAGGACAAGAAAAAACTCAGCTCTTGTTAGGTCTAGGTTTGAGTCTCATCACTGCCACCAGTTTTGTGACCTTGGCTAAGTAATTTAACTCTCCAAGTGTTAGTTTTTTTGTTTGTTTGTTTTTGTTTTTGAAATCTGTGAAACAGTTGGGTTGAACTAGTTGACCTCTAAGGTACTTTCCAACTTTGGCTTTCTGTGATTTATAAAATTATAAAAATAAAAACTATGTTAAAATAAAATAGGAAGGGAGGCCCCTTGCTTAGAGGGAAGGTGACAGAGATGGGTTTGCAAGCATTAATGCCTCAACAGGTTCAAGTCTATCAGTCTCTTCAAGCATGACAGGAAATCTTCATGGTCACAACTATCCAAGTTAAGTCATCTAGACATGTAGCTGTTAGTTGGATGGCTCCACTTGTTGTAAAATCCAATGGAACATTACTTACTGATTCACCCAATGTGATGGACCACAGAAACCCACATATGAATCCCTTTCGTTGCTGGTTATCTTATTCCCACATGGAGTCACTTCAGCAGTCTGAATTGATTCAGCACAATTACACTGAGTCTAGACCATGCTTTCAATATGATTGCCTGCCAAACCTATACGATCTAAAAGAAATGTATCCTTTTTTTTCATATTTACATTACTTGCTCCTAATTTCTCTAATGTATGAATCTCATGTAACCTGTATAGGGCTATGATCATGATACCACTCTCAGAAAACAGGAAGTTAAAGAGTAGGGACAAGAAGGCCGTAACTTTTAAAACATCATTTATTTATTTGTTGATTTTTTAAGCATTCTCTTAAAATTTTCAGTTCCAAATTCTGTTCTTCCCTCTGGCCCTTCCCCTACCCATTGAGAAAGCAATGTGAAGTCATGCAAAATAGATTTCCATGTTAGTCATGTTACAAAAAAGCAAAAAGAAAGAAAAAGAAAGTGGAAAAATCTGCTTTAATTTGTTCTCAGAGTGCATCAGTTCTTGCTTTCTCTGGAGGGGGTAGCATTTTTTATTGTGAGACCTTTGGAATTGGCATGGATCCTTGTATTGATCAGAGTACCTAAGTTTTTCACATCCTTATAGTATTGCTGTTAGCATGGACAATGCTCTCCTCATTCTGCTCACTTCATTTTGCATTCATTCATGTAAGTCTTTCCAGGTTTCTCTGAAACTATTCCCTTCATAATTTCTTACAGCATAATAGTATTCTATCACAATCATATACCACAACTTGTTCAACTATTCCCCAACTGATTGGCATCCCTCAATTTCTAATTCTCTGCTACCACAAAAAGAGTCAATATAAATATTATTGTATCTACAGCTGAAGGCAGCAACTATTGCCAAAAGCCCTGATCAAAGAGTGTTCCTCCAATACTGGATTGTCCAAAGGGATAAGACTGGAAAAAAGAAAGCTTATTTGTTTATGCAAAATACCTCTATCCCCGTGGCATTGTTAGTTGTTTTTGAAAAAGGAAAAGAGAAAGAAAGAACCAGAAATAAAACCGTGGTAGAGTAGTGAGTGAAGTGCAAGTGTCTTTGGGTGTCTTTCCCCATGTGCCTGGGCTGTATTGTCTCTGGGGAAGATGGAAAGCAGGCTATGCTGAAAGTTGCCTGAGGGCTTATTATTCATAGAGATCATCAAAGTTGATAGTTCAGCTTCATAAGGTGAACAAGTGCTTTGCTTTTGATAACATCTGAACTTCAAAGCACAGTATTCTAATATAGGATGGCATTGGCTTCATTATACTATTAGGGGTCTTCAGAGAGTAGTTATATGTTAGTGGCATCTGTTGATAGACTATGGTCTGTGAGGAAGCCTGGTTCAAAGGTTCTTATCTGAAACAAATTGAAGTAAGGTCATATTTTTGCTTGGGAACAGAAGAGCAGAATAGGAGAACCAAAATACTACGATGGAGGGTTTAAGAAGAGAAAAGATATGGAATAGTTGCTATGTGGAATTCAAGAGAGTGGAAATGAGATGAATAGACAAATATCTGATAAATCATTAGGGTTTATAATGAATTTATAGTAGTCCTAATCTGTGTGGTACTTAGACGTCTGGAAAAGGAGGAAAAAACCCATAATGTAGGTTATTCAGGATTGAAGGATAGCAAGGCAGGAAAAATAGATTGTTTGCTGAGGTAGAAGAACGGGTGATATCACAGAAAGAAATTCTTATGAGGTCTATATTAGGTCAAGGGAGTAAAGATAAGACAAAGATCAGGGAAGAAAACAATAAAGAGTCAAAGAAGTAGAGTCCTCAAAGAAGGTTCCTGGGGAGGAAAGACTTGAGAAGGGTGGGAAAAATAGTTGAATATTGAACCCAATCTGTAGAAGAAGTTCAGGGTACCAAATGACATATGGTTTGCAGCTGTAGAAGCAACATAAATCAAAATTATTGGTCTTTGAAATCCTTACTAGCCAAAGGGAACAATCCTGTCAATCCTCCCTCTGTCTCCATTAGTTTTATCTGTTAGTTAGCAGGGCACTCTCCCACCTTCCTCAAGTGGTCTTAGAACCTGGCACACAGGTTTTCTCTCTACACTCACTGACTGCCAGAACTCATGGCAACTACAATATCCATATTGATTATGCTTTTGACACACTGCCTTCCCATTTCCTTGACTTCATCATTTCCAGGCACTTCATCTGTCCACAAGCATAGCCACACTTTAAATTCAAAAGTGCTTGGTCTTGAACTTTGTAATTCCCTTTTCACACCTAGGAGATACCAGCTCTAACTAATGTCTAACACATAGTAGGTACTTAATAAAGATTGATCAATTGATTGATAGTCTCACAAATCCAACAGATGGACTAGCCAAGCCATGAGATGTATAATAGCTATCTAGAGTTATTTGAGTCTTGGTTTTCCTCCTCTGTATCACTAGGTCAAGGTTTTGTAACTTGAAGTTGGTGGACTTTTTTTTGGAGGGGGGAAGGCAAGGCAATTGGGGTTAAGTGACTTGCCCAAGGTCACACAATTACTAAGTATCAAGTGTCTGAGACCTGATTTGAGCTTAGGTCCACCTGACTCCAGTGCTAGTGCTCTATTTACTGTGCCACCTAGCTGCCCCAAGGTCTGTGGATTTTTGAAAAATATTTTAATAACTATATCAATATAGTCGATTTTCTTTTTATATTTTATGCATTTATATTTTATTTTATGCATTTGGGATGTTATTCTGAAAAGGAGTCCATAGGTTTCACCAGACTACCAAGAACACCCATGATACAAAAAAGGTTGTGTCCCTGCATCTCAGGCCTGTCTTCTCCCTTGTCCTTGGCTGTTTCTCTCAGTTTGTGATGCTTTTCCCTCAATTCTGGGCTCTGTGCAAAGAACCACCATTCAAGAGTCCTACAACTGACAATTTGACTGTAGAATTTCCACTAGCAGTGGGCTCCCTTGCCCTAAGTCTATCTCATGTTCCTCCTGCCTGCTGTGCCTGGAAGCTCCATCCATCCTTCTCACAGTCCTTTCTCTAAGAGGCAATGATGATGGTGGTGATGATCACCATAATGAGGATGATGATGATAAACAGCAAACAAAAGCATTTATATCACACTTGAAGGTTTCAATGCATTTTTACAAATATTACTCATTTGATCCCAACAAAAACCTTGTGAGGCAGATGTTATTATTGTGGTCATCTCACAGATGAGGTAGGCAGAGATTAAGTAGTTTGTCCAGGATCATATGGCTAATAAGTGCTTGAGACCAAACTGAACTGGAGCAGATCTTCCTGACTCTATGTTTAACACTATAACCACTGCATCACCTAGCTGCTGTCTGTTGATCATGGAAGGAATTAGTTCCAAATATTTACCACTGTGTAACAGAAGCATAGATTTAGGTAACTTAACACTTTGAGAAACATGATTCCATCCATGTGGCCACCTTCTTTGCTCAAGCAGATTGCGACCCTTTCAAACTTTAGTAAGTCATCTTCATGAGTTGCTGTGCCCTCTTCTTAACCACAAAATCATCTCTGCTTAGTGATGAGTCTCCTGGTGACAGGTACTTGAATGGCAAATATGCAGTCTACAGCTGGGTGTGTGATTCAAGTCTTTCTTGTTCAGGAGGATCCAGTCATGGAACGGTAAAGAATTAGTAGAAATTAGTGGGGTGGAAAGTTAGTGGCATGTGCTTTTCCAGTTAATTTGATGGTTCTTCTTTGGATTTAGATTTTATGTCCTTGAAGGAAAAGAAAGGAATATAATGATCCTTGCATTTTAACCTATTTCTCAGTACTTATTAATAGCCAGAAGCAAATTTCTTCTGCTCAGTCAATAGACATTTGTTAAATATCTGCTGTGTGCCAGGCATTATTCTAAGCACTCAGGATACAAAGAAAGGTAAACTGCATTTCCTATTGTCAAAGATTTCATGATCCAATGGAGGAGATAACACAGAAACTACTCTGTACAAACAAACTAAATGCTGGAGAAATTGGAAATATTCAGCAGAGGGGAAAGCACTAGAACTAAAGGGAATGAGTGGCTAGGTGGTGCAGTGAGTAGAGCACCAGCCCTGGAGTCAGGAGGACCCGAGTCCAAATCTGACCTCAGACACTTGATACCTTTACTAGTTGTGTGACTTTGGGCAAGTCAATTAACCCCAATTACCCTGCCTTCTCCCCTCAAAAAAAGAAGAACTAGAGTATAGGGAAAGAATTCCTTTAGATGGTGGGATTTTGGCTGGGACTGGAAAGAAGCCAGGAAAACCAGGAGGGAGAACTGATGGAGAACATTCCAAGCCAGGTGGATAGTCAGGGAAAGTTCCTGAAGGAAGAAGTTGGAGAGTCTTGTTCAAGGAATAGCAAGGAGGTGAGTCACTGGACAGCAAAGTATATATTTGTACAGAAGGTATAAGGTGTAAAAAGACTGGAAAGGTAGGGGAGTGACAGGTTATAAAGAGTTTTGAATACCAAATTATTTTATATTTTATTCTGGTGGTGATAAGGAACCAGTGGAGTTTCTTGAGTTGGGTGGAGGTGGGGGGTGGTGATATGGTCAGATCTAGATTTTAGGGAGATGGCTGACAGCACAATGGAGGGTGGACCAGAGCAGGGAGAGACATGTGGCAGGGAGGCCAACCATCAGGATATTGCAACAGTGTAGACATGAGGTAATGAGGGCCTGTGCCAGGGGGCACTGCAGTATCAGAGGAGGAAAGGGCCATAATCTCTAAGTCCCACTCCCACCCCACACCTACTCCTTCCTGCTCTAGATCAAAATTCCCCATCTTAATTATCTGTGTATTAGTGAAATGGAACATTTCTCTTGCTCTCTCTCCTATTCCTTCTACTTCAGATCCTGTACCAATTTGAGATGGAAGGTTGGGAAAAAAAGGAAAAAGCTAAGGAACATTAGAAAAAGGCAGGCTGGATTCTCCATCTTGCTCTTGTGATTTTTCTGGACTGCTCAATAACCACATGCTTTACATGACTACAATGCACTTTACACATCTATTAGCTTATCCGATCCTTATATATTCTGTGATGTGGTACAATGATGATTCCATCCGTAGAATGGAAGATGAAACTGAAAGTAAGGGAGACTGACTTGCCCATCCTTACAGAGTATGTGAGGCAGGATTTGAAACCTGTGCTAATACAAAGCTTTTTTTCCCCCATTACACAGTGCATATCCCATATCTTATCAAATCCTATCATCCTCCACATCTGGATCTGGACTGTACAGCGTCCTTTTCCCAGAAATCTCCACAATTTTAGTGATAGAGGAAATAGTTGGGATTACCAAAAGGAAAAGTTAAAATGTCCTTTAAAATATGAGGTAGGAAAAAAGATGAATCAGAATGACAGGCAGACATTTGGCCCCTAGATATGAACATAAAATCCAAGAGATAAGCCCTGTTCACTTAAAGAAAAAAAGGTAAAGCTCCCATAAAAAACTTTTAAGTACTTTTAATAATAATAAAAGAGGTTATAGACAAAATTCAAAGGCTTGCAAATATGTAAAATTTTAGAGAATCTGAGATCAACCTTGGACACCTTCCTAAAATTTATACCAAAATAAAATTGGAAAGCTCCTTAGGTAGCCCATCATTTTTAAAGGAGGTCACATTTTTGTGCGGAGATTAAAAGGCAAACCCCAGGTTCCCCATGTAGATGTACTTTTTAAAAAAATTTCTCAAACCATTTGTCAGTTTGATTCATAAGCCAACTGCAATGAATTACAACTCCACAACATCACACTTAAATTAGAAGCGAAGCAAGATTAACTTGGTAGGCCAAATCCTGTTTTCAGGTACTCACCTCGAGCATGGATAGGGGAAAAATGAATTTTATTATATTGACACTGATGAAAGTAGAATTTGTTCTGGTATGTTTTTCTTCTCTTTCAACCTTCTGGGGGGTGGTGGGAGGAAGGCACAGAATGCAATTATTTTTAGTCAACAAAATAACAAAATCCCAGAAGTTTTACTGTCCCATACTCCCCAGAGCACTGTTATATTAATGGGGGTAAGCAGGAAAATTTAAGGGGTCTGTCTTAGAACTGAATGGCTATGGAAATTTGAGCCCTCTAAGGCACATTAAATGCCCAAGGATATCTATCTGGCTCTTCGTTTTAATAGTCACTCTCACTTGGCCTAAATACCTAAATTCAGGTCCCATAATATATGATCATCTTGGGAAAGACTTTTAGTATTTTTCACCAGGGTGAGAAGCAACCACCTTTTCTCCTTTCATTCTTTACACTTTTTCCTGCATTTGTACTTGGGACTGAGCAAAGTGAAGCTGTGAGAAATGAGATTTAACCTAGCAGAAAGGGGATTTGGGGACTTTAGGTTTTATTTGTCATTTTGGGGTTCACCCATCATTCATCTATGACCCTAGCTATCCATCTGAATGGAGGGAAGATTGAAAGAAAGTCATGTTTGATTGAATATATACCATCTACTCTTCTTAGATTTGAACTTTTTTTGGGGGGGGTTGGGGTATGATCCTGTTCCAACTTTTTTATGCATTTGCTGTATGTCTTGACAATGTACTATATACTGCGTCCTAAGGTCATAGGCAGAGAAAATAGTGACAAAATGCATCTATTATCTATTCTTGTTCTTCTTAGTGGAAAGAGGGTGTTTGGGCCTGTGGTTGATAATGAGTGTGTGGAACTCTCAGACTGGATTCTCTTCATTAATTATACAATCACAGGATCATAGAATGAGACCTGGGAGAATCCTCGGAAGTGACCTGATATTCATTGAGGCCAATTCCCTGTTTTGATAAATAAGGAAGTTGAAGCCCAGAGAGAAGTCACCTCCCAGCTGGTAAATTTGTGAGCCAGTATTCAAAACTGGCTCTGAGCTAGGATTCAGTGCAGTCTGGTGGTTTTAAACTATTGTTCAATTTTGAAAAAAATTAACAATTTTAAAGTATTTATTATGTGCCAAGCACTATGATAAGTACAAAGAAAGGCAATAACAGTCCTTGAACTCAAGCAGTTCATAATCTAATAGGGGAGACAACATACAGACAACTATGTACACACAAGATACATGGTGAAAATGGAAGGTATATCGGAGGGAAGACATGAGCAGGGCTGGGAAGGTCTTCTTGTGGTCACTTGGCTTCAGTGCCAAGCTTTCTCTTTAGCCTAACTCTGAAACCAAGGTCCCCTCATCAGAGAATAGCTGTCCATTTATTCTTGTGGCTTTCTCACAGTGGAACTGTCCTCTGCCACATTGGCCCCTTTTCTTCCAACTGGACGGTGTAGAAATTGTCATTTTGAAAGTTCCATGAAGATCAGAGTTTCTTTGGTATCATTACACATTTAAAAGAAAAAGAAAATGAAAATTTGGGGAAAAGTCCAATTAATGATGAAAGGGAGTGTGGGACAATGAAGAGTACTAGTGACAAAGATACACGCGGCCTCATGACAATCTCTTCAGGATGGAAATGATCAAGAATTCAAAGTTGTCACATGTCCCTAATATTTCTTGTTGTTGTTTAGACATTTCAGTCATGTCTGACTCCATGATTCCACTTAGAGTTTTCTTGGCAGAGATACTGGAAGAATTTGCCATTTCCTTCTCCAGCTCATTTTACAGAACAGGAAACTGAGCCAAACAGGGGGAAGTGACTTGGCCAGGGTCACACAGCTAGTAAGTGCCTGAGGTCAGATTTGAACTTAGGAAGATAATTTGTCCTGACTCTGGTCTGGACACTTGTCACAGCAAGCTCCTTAGCATACCCAGGATGGCTGCGAGCACAGGTTCATTGATCTGCTCTTCTAAGGGAAAGCAACTCACAAAGGGTTAACTTTAATCAAACATATATCATCTACCTAGTTCAGGGGGGAAAGCTAGCACCCTGAACTTCAGAGAAAACAATCAGAAGTTACAAGCAGACAAAAAATACAGACAGAGAAACAGACCAACAGCCAGGGCTTCCAGCTCTCTGATCATTACATCCATATCTAGTTAGTTACCAGAGAGAGAAGCACCAACATCTGGGTTTTCAAAACCAGGGTGCTCAACCGCTGCCCAGAGTTTCATCTGGCCAAATCACACAACTTTTCCCAAAGTGAACCCCAAAGCAAAATCTCACCTGAGATATATAGCCTTCTCCAGGTTCAGAGAACATCACAACCCTCATGACCCACTTGATTACAAAGTAACAAAAGTTGTGCCTTCCTGAAAAACAAGCCTCCCTCACTCAAGCTTCTCCTATGGTCTGCACTCCACCCTTCAGCAAACTCTTCCCACCACAGGCTCCATGTGACCATATTCAGCCTATTAGGGGGCAGAGTTTATTTTCAAATCAGGGAAGGTCTTGAAGTTCAATTTAGGCTTATTAAGGGGCAGGAGGATCTTCAAATTCCCATTACCACTACACCACTGCATCACCCAGCTGCCTAATATATCAGCTTTCAAATGATTGTATATGTTATTAAGGGATTAGAAATACTATTATATAGATAGTATATGTCTCTACTTTATCATTGAGATATTTGATTCTAAAATTTTCATGTGAGTAGATTATAGCAAGCTGGGACAGTGATTTATAGACTGCAGGTTCCTAGTTCCTAACTACCAATATCATATAAAATTTCTGACAGTATTTTCCAAAATCATCTAGAAAAATACATTGAATTGTCTCCTTCAATAAATGTATGTTAAATGCAAAAGCTAACACAAGTTTCATAACTGGTTAAGTTCTAATTGTTTTTTAAGTTTAGAAAGTTTGTAGAAGAATTACTGACCATTTCCAGCCCTTATCATGTGTCTTTGAAAACATATTTATTTAGGTGCCCAAGATACTGCTGTACTTCTAAGTCAATACAGCTAAAGAAGAATAAGCCAGGCTATATCCTGTGTCATAGATCAATGAAATTGCCACATGAGTTCAGACTTTCTGTTATTAGACATAGTTGATGATGGATGAGGTTACAAGATCACAGCTTGATTCCCAACTAACAAGTTCAGCTTCAATCTTTGTTTGATTTGCTGAGTGAGGAAAAATTGATATGAAAGTTATTGATAGGAAATCCAGAATATCAGTATGATATTCTTAGAGTGCATCAGGGGCTGCCCTAAGTTTTGATCTCCATGACAAAAGTTTTAAAAAAGGCTCTATACAGTAGTATAATTTTCTAATCCCTCAATAACATAAACATTCATTTGAAGGCCAATATTTTAATGGAGATATGATGACTTTTAGTTCCTGATAATTTCAGTCATGGCAATGGCCTTTCCAAAAGGCAGCATATCTAACATATCCAACAAAGCCAAACCTATGGCGTGTTAACTTTTTAAAGGTTTGGTTAAAGAAGACAACATGCTAGGTGATATACAGTTACTTCATTTTATTCCCTTAAGGGTAGTGAACTTGTACACGGAGTTAGGAGAGCTAAGTCCTAACTATTGAACAAAGAAATTAGAAAGCTTAGAACAATCTCATTTAAGGATGGCTGTCACACAAATTTATAATACCCACTAATGTTTAATTATTGTATGAGAAAGGAATTTTCTTTTTTATATATAATTTTTTATTTTTTTATTGACTTGTTTGTTTACTTTTAGTTTACAAGATTCAGTTTCAGAATCACTTGAGTTTCAGATATTTCTCCCCTTCCTCCCCACTCCTCACCCCCGCCATGGTGGCATACAATCATGTATAGGATCTGCAAACTCTTTCACACTGTACAATAGTCTGGTTATATCGGTGTTACAGTTAATGGAGTGAACAATGAGAAAAGAGAAACAAAAACCAATCATAGAAAAGAATGATAGCATGCATTGCTTCAGTCTCCATTTAAACTCTGATCTTTCTGGATCTTTCTCTGAATGTAGACATAGCCTTCCATCCTGAGACTTGTAGGGTTGTCTTTTAACTGTCCGTTGCTGAGAGGAGTCAAGGTTTTCAAAGTTGATC
>JAQQSW010010109.1:0-13075 GCA_028646575.1 Pseudocheirus occidentalis | reverse complement strand
AGTTTTTGTCAAATAGTCAGTTCTTATCCCCAAAACTGGGGTCTTTGGGTTTATCAAACAGTAGATTACTATAGTCATTGACTGCTAAGTCTCGTGTACCCAATCTTTTCTACTGATCCACTACTCTGTTCCTCAGCCAGTACCAAGTGGTTTTGATGACTGCTGCTTTGTAGTACAGATTAAAATCTGGTATGGCTAGGCCACCTTCCCTAGCATTTCTTTTAATTAATTCCCTTGATATTCTACACCTTTTGTTCTTCCAAATGAATTTTGTTGCTATTTTTTTCTAGCTCTATATTTTTTTTGGTAGATTGATTGGTATGGCACTAAATATGAAGTTGAATTTAGCTAAAATTGTTATATTTATTTTATTAGTTTGACACATTCATGAGCAATTGATGTTTTTCCAGTTAGTTAGATCTGATTTTATTTGTGTGAAAAGTGTTTTGTAGTTGTGTTCACATAGGTCCTGGATTTGTTTTGGCAGGTAGATTCCCAAATATTTTATAATGTCTACAGTAATTTTAAGTGAGATTTCTCTTTCTATCTCTTGCTGTTGCATTTCATTAGTAATATATAGGAATGATGAGGATTTATGTGGGTTTATTTTATATCCTGCAACTTTGCCATATTTATTTATTGTCTCAAGTAGATTTTTACTTGATTCTCTAGGATTCTTTAAGTATATCATATCATCTGCAAAGAGCGATAGCTTTGTCTCTTCTTCGCCTAATTTGATTCCTTTGATTTCTTTTTCTTCTCTAATTGCTACTGCTAACATTTCTAGTACCAGATTGAATAGGAGGGATGACAGTGGACATCCTTGTTTCACCCCTGATCTTACTGGAAATGCTTCTAGCTTATCCCCATTACATATAATACTTGCTGATGGCTTTAAATAGATGCTATCTATTATTTTAAGGAAGGCTCCATTTATTCCTATACTTTCTAGTGTTTTTAATAGGAATGGATGTTGTATTTTGTGAAAAGCCTTTTCTGCATCTATTGAGATAATTAGATGGTTTCTGCTTGTTTTATTGTTGATATGATCAATAATACTGATGGTTTTTCTAATATTGAACCATCCTTGCATTCCTGGAATAAATCCTAACTGATCGAAGTGTATTATTCTTGTGATAAGTTGCTATAGTCTTTTTGATAATATTTTATTTAAAATGTTTGCATCTATATTAATGAGGGAGATTGGTCTATAATTTTCTTTCTCTGTTTTGTCTCTTCCTGATTTATGTATCAGTACCATATTTGTATCATAAAAAAGAATTTGGCAGGACTCCTTCTTCACTAATTTTTCCCAAATAGTTTGTAGAGTATTGGAATTAATTGTTCTTTAAATGTTTGATAGAATTTGCTAGTAAATCCATCTGGCCCTGGAGATTTTTTCCTAGGGAGTTTGCTAATTTCTTGTTCAATTTCTTTTTCTGAGATGGGGTTATTTAAATAATTTACTTCCTCTTCAGTTAATCTGGGCAACTTATATTTTTGTAAATATTCATCCATTTCACCAAGATTGTCAAATTTATGTGCATACAATTGGGCAAAATAATTCCTAATTATTGTTTTAATTTCCTCTTCATTAGAGGTAGATTCACTCTTTTCACTTTTGATACTCATAATTTGGTTTTCTTCTTTCTTTTTTATCACATTGACTAAGGTTCTATCAATTTTATTGGTTTTTAAATAAAACCAGCTCTTAGTTTTATTTATTAATTCAATAGTATTCTTATTTTAAATTTTATTAATCTCTCCTTTGGTTTTCATTATTTTTAATTTAGTATTTAATTGGGGATTTTCAATTTGTCCTTTTTCTAACTTTTTCAATTGCATGCCCAGTTCATTGACCTCTATTTTCTCTAATTTATTCATGTATGCATTCAGGGATATACAACTTCTCCTAAGAACTACCTTTGCTGCATCCCACAAGTTTTGGTATGTTGTGTCATTATTGTCATTCTCTTGAATGAAGTTACTGATTGTTTCTATAATTTCTTGTTTGACCCACTCATTCTTTTTTTTTTTTGAGGGCAATTGGGATTAAGTGACTTGCCCAAGGTCACACAGCTAGGTTTTTGGGTTAAGTGTCTGAGGTCAGATTTGAACTCAGGTCCTCCTGACTCCAGGGCTGGTGCTCTCTTCATTGCATCACCTAGCCACCCCTACCACTCATTGTTTAGGATTATTTAGTCTACAATTAGTTTTTAGTCTATCATTCTATGGCTCTTTATTGCCAATAATTTTTATTGCATCATGATCTGAGAATGATGCATTCAATATTTCTGCCTTTCCACACTGAATTGTGAGGTTTTTATGCCCTAGTACATGGTTGATTTGTGTGTGTGTGTGTGTGTGTGTATGTATGTGCCATGTACTGCTGAGAAGAAGGTATATTCTTTTTATACCCATTCAGTTTTCTCCAGAGATTTATCATATCTAGCCTCTCTAAAATTCTATTTGCCTCCTTAACTTCTTTCTTGTTTCTTTTGAGGTTAGATTTATCAAGTTCAGAGAGGTGGAGATTGAGGTCCCCCACTAGTATTGTTTTGCTATCTATTTCTTCCTCTAATTCCCTTAACTTTTCCTCTAGGAATCTGGATGCTATACCACTTGGTGCATATATGTTAAGTAATGATATTGGTTCTTTTTCAATGGTGCCTTTTAGCAGGATGTAGTTTCCTTCATTATCTCTTTTAATTAGATCTACTTTTGCTTTTGCTTTGTCTGAGATAAAGATTGTTGCCCCTACTTTTTTTTACTTTAGCTGAAGCACAATATATTCTACTCCAGCCTTTTACCTTTACACTGTGCATATCTCCTTGTTTCAAATGTGTTTCTTGTAGAAAGCATATTGTAGGATTTTGGTTTTTAATCCATTCCGCTATCCATCTCTACTTTAGGGGAGAGTTCATCCCATTCACAGTTATGATTACTATCTGTGTCTTTCCCTTCATCCTATTCCCTCCCCTGTTTATATTTTTGTTTCTTCCTTCTCCCTTCCCCTCCTTAAGAATTTTCCTTTTGACTGCCATCTCCCTCAGTACTCCCTCCCTGTGACCCCACCTCTTTACCTACCCTTTCCTCTTACTACTATTTCCCTCTCTTCTAACCCCCCCTTTTATCTATGCCTTACCCCTCCTACTGCCTGTAGGGCACAATGGATTTTTATACTTATTGGAGTATGCTGTTCTCTCTTTGACCCCAAAACAATGAGAGTAAATTTCATCCAGTGCTCCTTTCCCTCCCTCCCTTCCCTCTGTGATGAGTTTTTATCTTTTCACATTAGAATCTTAAACTTAACTGATTATGTTGATCTCTCTTTGAACCACAACCAATGGGAATAAAGATCACATGATGTTCAAAAGTTTCATTTCTTCATTTCTAGTTTTAAATATTTACTTTTATAAGATTTTGATTTCTAAAATCCCCCCCCATTCTCCTCTCTCTCCCCAAAATAACATGCAATCTGATATCGGCTATATACATACAATCATATTAAACATATTTCCACATTAGTTGTGTTGTGAAAGAAGAATTAGAACAAAAGAGAAAACTATGAGAAAGAAAAAACAAAAAAAAACAAAATAAGGAGAAAACAATATGCTTCAATCTGTATTCAGACTCCATAGTTCTTTCTCTGGAGGTCTACAACCACTCTTTATCCTGGATTGCCATGTCTATGTACAGATCCCCTCCTCCTCTTTGATCTGCAACCCCAAACTGAGTACTGAATTGTAGAGTTGCCATTTTTCACTTCTTTTTGCCCCCTGCACAACTTTGGTCCCTTATCTGCTAGATTTGGGACCTCTTCTTTTCCAAGTGGATAGCCTTTCCCTATTTAAGAATGCTTATGCAGCCATTCTTGGATAGTTCCTCTCTGCAGAATACAGACCATTTAGTCTTTCTCCCTATGCTGGCCTAGGCTGAGAAAATGACTCACTATAGTTTAGTTCTTGGATTTTCTAATCAGAACTCAATCTGGTGTATCATACATTTGAAGGAGTTATATGGTTGTGGAGGTTGAACTTGACTGTACTTTTTCATAATACTTCACCATTGTCTCTGACCCCAATAATTTTAAATATGCATTAGTGTAGTGAATAGAGAGTTATCCTCAAAGCCAGGAAGATAGAGGTTTAAATCCTACCTCTGACACCTACTGACTGTATGAACCTAGTCAAGTCACTTAACCTTTTCGTGCTTTAGTGAACTTACTAGTTTAAACTTTAGTTTAAGTTCCAGAGAAGGTCCTAATATGCAATGAGTTATAGGAGTTTCTTCATCTGGGAGTTGCCTGTAGCAATGAAATCACAGGTCCAGTCCCCATCCTTCCTCCCAATACCCCTTCTTTCTGAGCTTTGAATGGGTTTGGGATCTCTTGAAAGAACAGTGTCATTAAAAGTATTTGCGAGATAACTGACTCTAAGAATAACCTCCAGCTGAAGACCCTGAAGTTACTTACTAGTTGAATGGCTTAGTGAACAGCATCAGCACCTTTGGGTTAGGAATGATAGCAAATAGAGAAAGGAATAGAAGCTGGGGTTTGATAGTTGTAAAGAAGTTGGCAGCAGGTCAGCCACAATAGAATCCTAAAGGGTCATAGGTCCAGTTCACATAAATAAGGAATTGGCTTGTAGAGCTTGGTGGTGGGGGATCTAGAAGGAAAGAGGAAAATCAGAGTCAGGGACCAAAGTGGAAAACCAACAAGACAAGAAGCAATGGAAAATCCAGAGAAGGGGTCCTGAAGTATAGGAAAGAGCCCTGGACATTTTTTTTCTTAATGAACTGGGAGGGCTACAGGCTTTTAAATTTGGGTTTACAGAGCTAACTTCACCTCCCTAATTTTCCTGTTAATCATGATGAATGGGAGACAGCTGAGGCAAGAGCTACCATCAGACAGAAGGTCAGGAAATGGAGACAACTCCTGATCATTTGTATTAGTGAGAAACAGGAAGAGCTTGAAAAAATAAAGTTATAATTTGTAAGATAAATCTGGATTTATCTCAAAATATTCTCCTCTCAAGTCTTTTCCCATAGCTTCTAACAAAGAGCATCATTGTCAGACTTAAGCTTTAACTCTTTTTCATTCTCTAGAAGAGTTGGTATTCAGTAAAAAAGCAAGTACTTTTAGAAGACTTCTCTGTCCCCACCCCAATCCCCTTAAAAATCAGGACTAATTAGTCTGTAGAGTTACAGAATTCTCAAACTGGAAGGAATGCCAGAAGAGATAGAATCTAAATAATAAAAATGAAAAGTAATCCCCTCTACTATATACTCAATGAGTGTTCAATCCTAAAGACTACTTAATTGCTCAGACAGTATATACTACTTTGGTATAGCTTTAATTATCAGAAGTTTTTCCTTATATCAAGCTTAAGTCATTCTCTGGAGATTTCTCCCATTGTTCCTACAATAGTTCTGTCTCCTGGGGCCTTGCTTTTCAAATGTTTAAAAAAAGATTTCATGTCCTTCCTATATCTTCTCTTCACCAGGCTAATACTTTTCTTTTCCCATCAATCAAGTCATCATTATGTCATGATCACCTTCACCATCCTGGACATCCTCCTCTGCATATTTCCTGGCTTCTCAATGTCATTGCTAAAATGTGATACCCTCAACTGAATCAATTACTTCATGTTGTCCAGGATAGAGTATATTTCTTCCTGGTCCTAGCTTTTTTAGTGTGATCTGAAGTTGTGTTAACCATAAAGTAGTTAAAAGTGAATTCTAGCAAAGTCCAGGCAAAAATCTGGGTAGGAGAAAAACCATACTGGGGACAAGGAGGACACAAAAAGTTTTAGAATGCAATGGGACTATGAGATGAGAACCTTGTATTTGGAAGGGAAAAATAGATTAGAGAGCTGGAGAAGAATTGTAACAAGACCAGAATTTTGAATAGATTAAGGGAGAAAGGAAAAAAAAAGAGTGAGAGAAATTCCACAGAGGGCTTGCTATATAGTTGAACCCAGCATAATACCAGGGGAAAAAGAGCTTAGTTATAGGAAAATGGAGATATGAAGTAGAATTTAAGATCTTTTGTGTTGAAGAGGCAGACATTCATTTTCTTATTTTCTATTCATGGGATAATAAGACAACTAGATATCATAGAAGCAGAGCCGGAGCCTGTCCAAGGCATTGTGGGCCTGGGGGCATTGTGCACTCAATTGTGAGCCAGTTTATCTTTGTATTTCTAAGCTTTCCACTATCCTTTTCTTATAGATGGTTTCCACTAAGTCACCCTATGCAGCAATTTCCACAGTTCCTATAATCAGCCACAGACTCAAATCCTATGTTGTGGTCTTTTGTAAATTAACATTAGATTGCTTCAGGTGGTAACTGGGAAGTGTAGACTGAGTCTTCCCTGGTAGTAAGAAAGGAAACACTAGTAAGGCCTTCTGTGTGGAGTTAAACTCTCAACCCCCCCCCCCAAAACCAAAACCCCAAGCCCTAGGATGGCTCCAAATTTCCTAAAGGAAAAATTAGGGAAATTTTAGGGCATTTGCTCACCACAGAAGGACTTACAACCTCAGTGCCTTTCCTCATGTGATGGAAATCCACATTTTTGGAGTATGTAAACAATGATGATGATCTGTTATTGTCCATCCTAGACTAACCTAATTATTTAGTTTAAACTAAAAATTACTTCTTTTCATGCTGTCCTTAGTTAATATGCTGCCTAGGAGTGCTGGTGATTATAGTCTCCATGCTCCTTTAAAGAGTGAATTATGATTTAGCATGACTTTCTTCTTTCTCTTTCTCTCCCTTCCTTCCTTCCTTCCTTCCTTCCTTCCTTCCTTCCTTCCTTCCTTCCTTCCTTCCTTCCTTCCTTCCTCCCTTCCTTCCTCCCTTCCTTCTTTTTCTTTCACCTTCTGTTTAAGATACTTTCATTCTCTCATACTGCACTGAATCCAAGAATCAAATCACCAAGTGATGTTCTGTAAATGCAATATTTTATGTCTCCTTTTAAATATGCATGTTGAAGATTTACTTTGTTAGGAACAAAGAATCATTGATTAAGACCTGGGGGAATCCATTGTCTTCATTTTACAAATAAGGTAATTGAGCTCTAGAATGATAAGTGACTTTCTCATGGATGCAGGTTGTAAAGTGCAAAGCTATGATTTAAACAGGTCTTTGGACCACACTTGAGGCACTCTTTCCACTTCTCAATACTACTTTAACCACTGAACTAAGCTCCTACTAGGAAGAAACTTAAGATTAGAAAACAATTTCAAATATAGATCGAATGATCTATAGGTGAATTATTCTCAGGAAAATCTTGATGCATTAAATTTTATTGAATAATGGAGGCTGAATTTCTTTAAGGTAATTGATAACCTTTTCATATTCTGCCCACAGCTGGTTTCTTCTTTGTAAAACTGGCCAAATTGGTTTTATTCTTCTCTACAAAACCACAGGAAGCTGCACTGCAGGAGAACTTTGATCCGACAGCTTCTCTTTTCCAAAAAGAATCATGGTTTCCACAAAATGTATTTTAATAGTTCTTCCACTGATCCAGGAACTAATGGATGACATCATCACTGATGAACAATGCTCCTCTTTTTGGCAAAAAGCAGAGAGGAAATTTTTGAATGAAAGTTTCTGTGGTTGTAGTATGAGTGCTTTTCCTCACAGAGAACTTGTCTGTTTCACTTACTTTATGAAGGCTTGATGGCCATGCCATACGTAGGAGGTCAATGAATAGTATTTGATGGCATAGAGTCATTTAATCAACTATGTTTTAAAATGTTTTTACTATCAGTATTATCTGTTTCTGAGAAAAAGTTCCTGGAAGAAATCCAATTCAATTCTTCAACTTCTCTATTCTCTATTCTCTCACTTGGTGACCTCATCAACTTGCATGTGTTTATTTATAAGGAAAGGGAATAAACATTTATCAAGCACTATTAAGCCAAACATTGTGCTAAGTACTTTACAAATATTATCTCATTTGATCCTTATAATTATCAACTAATTCAGTTGATAACTAGTGAGATAGATAAATAAAGCATTTATTAAGCACTTATGTGACAGGCACTATGCTAAGCTCTGGGGATACAAATACAAAGAAATGATAGTTTTTTCTGCCCTCAAGAGACTTACATTCTAGTGGGGGAAAGAGGACCTAGAAACAAGGTAAGGGAAATATGATGTGGAGATAGTGGGGAAGTGGCTTGAAGACCTGTTTCTAGAAAAGATAAACTCATTTATTAGAGCCTGTAGTTCCAGGAACAGAGTCTTTCTTTTGGAGGAGTTAATTGTATTCTTGGACTTTTCTCATTGGAAATAACCCTCATGCTCCATGTGGTCATTTCCTTTTGAGTTGGGGTTCTTCCCTGACCCTCCATTTTAAGGAGAGCACCTAGGCTTATAGTCATACAGGCACACAGTCAGGTCTTTATTTCACTACTACCAACTCCCAGGCTGTCAGCTTTCTCTGCCATACCCCGAAAGTCCCCACTTTTCAACTTCTTTTTATGTGTTGTTTTCCCCTGTTAAAATATAAGCCTTTTGAAGTTGGTGGCTATCTTTCTTTCTGATTGTATTCCTATTCCTAGTGCTCAGCACAATGCTTGGTTTGTAGTTAATGCTTAATAAATAATTGCTGATTTGAGAAACCTCAGCTCAAATGCCAATTCTCCATGATGTGTTTCCCCCCAGGTTTCTAGTGATATCACCCCCTCCCTTCTATTGTCTTACATTTATTTTGTATGTACTTATGTAGGAACATGTTCTACTCCATTATTAAAGAATTTACTTTCTCCTCATGTGGAAGGAAGGGATTACTTCTGATTTGTACTGCACAGTTAGTATCCTGCTCATGTAGATGATGAATTAATGCCCTTTTTTTAAACTAATGATGATGGCGAAATATGAGGTAGTTGGAAGATGGCTACTATCTTTTTATCTTTAGGAAGTTAATCCTATAAGGAAATATTTGTGGTCTTAAAGAATAGATTTTCCTGATGAACTTTTTTTTTGGTTGCTTTTTTGGAGGGGGAAGGGCAGGGCAGTTGGGGCAAGTGACTTGCCCAAGGTCACATGGCTAATAAATGGTAACTGTCTGAGGTCACATTTGAACCCAGGTCCTCCTGACTCCGCGGCTGGTGCTCTATTCCCTGTGCCACCTAACAGCCCCACTGATGAATTTTTGAGGCAAAAAAGTTGGACAAAAATGGTTGCTGTTTACATCACCCACAAGAGATCTGCAAATATAGAACCCCTTTTGGACAATGTAGCTATAGTGTTTAGGGTAGTAATAAAGAGGCCCCTTTTGCCATTGAGTGAGGCAGCACAGGATGTGTTTATCTTGTTGAAGAGTCAGTTAAATCTTACATATTTTCTGTGCAAGATTACATACTTACCACCGTCTTTGAATGTCTTCTGAATGACAAATGTAAATAGTTACTAAGGGGCTTTATATATTGAAACATAGTGGCCATGGCAACTCCCACTGGAAAGTTTGAGGATTGTCAGGTGACTTTTGCTTTCATGACTTCCAGGTAGACATTTCAGCAGCTGAGTGACCGTTCTGTCCCAGAGCAGGTTTTACTGGTATTTTCCCTAAATATCTTGTAGACAGACTACCTGCTATCCAGAGAAAATTAATTGCTTTCTGATGCAGCATCTTTCACAAAAGACCAAACTATCCTCACCAGACTATACTTAATGGGTGTGGTTTTTGTCTGCCTAAGTAGAGGATTGATTCTGGACAAAAACAGGTGTTTGAGGGGCCTAATCCAGGGTTCTTTGTGCTTGATAGGGGCTTAATAAATACTTATTGAAGTCAATGAAATAGAATGGGAGTGAATAGATTATGAAATTGGTTAGTAAAAGACATTAGGTGATTCATTATTCGAGAGACAATCTTTGATCTCTAAGTCAGTCACCTGGTCACCTTGATGATAGCAGAAATACGTAATTCAGTTGTTAGAAAGATGAGTTTATGAGCTTATTCTAGTTTTTACATTATATAAATTAAAGTACACTTCCTATCACAATGCTGTAGCTCCTTTGACTTCTACCGTCTTATACCTTCTCTTCTTCCCTACACCAAGCTGTTTAGGTCTAGGCAAAGTTTACTATAAGCATTTTAAGTCCCTACCACAAGGTTTTGTCATGTGAATATTATGGTAATATTCTGTACTGAACCCTATTGTTTGTGAACAGCAACATTATCCTGCAAAGAAGTGGTGTTTTTTCCACGTATACCTTCCTCCCCCCCCATAGTATCCTTTCACTGCTTGTTAAACCTGTCATAATCTTAGTAATATTAACAATAAAACTTTTTGATTATCAATTGTGGCCAAAGTGAGTTCAAATCCCACTTTTCACATAATACTTTGATTTTGGGGGAGTCACTTAGGCTCTCTGGGCCTCAGTTTCATTATCTGGAAATTGAGAAAGTAGGATTAGATGGCCTCTGAGAGATCTCGGAATCATAAGTGACATTTTAAAAAATGTCACGAACTCCTTTAGCAATCTAGTGAAGTCTATAGACCCCTTCTCAGAATAATATTTTTAAATAATTGAGGAAATGCTAATGTAATTTTTTTTTCTGATCCAGGTTTACAGACTGCCTGAAATCTATCTGGGGGGGGGACATTAATTTAAGAACTCCTGCTTTGTCTCTATAATGCTATTATATAGACAGTGTAGTGAAAGAGCTACAGAGGAAGAGCAGGAATAATCCTTGTTTTGTAGTAATAAGTCAAATACTAGAAGCTCCATTTCCTGACTTTAGGCGTTTTCACTTGCTGTCAGGTGTGTGGAACTCTCACCACTCAGCTCAACATCCTAACTTCCCTGACTTCCTTCAAGTCTCAGATAAAATTCTACCTTCTACAAGAAGCCTTTTCTGATCCCTCATAGTGCAAGTACCTTCTGTTGATTTTTTTCAGTTAATCTTGTATATATCTTGTTTGTTCATAGTTGTTTGCATATTGTTTTCCCTATTAGCTCTTTTAGGGTAGGGACTGTCTTTTTCCTTTTCTTATATCCCTTATGTGCAGCATAAGGCCTGGCACAGAGTATGTAGTTAATCAATGCTTGTTACTTGACTTGTAAGAGAGCTGGATCTTTCAGGAAGAAGCAGTTGCTTTTGCTACAAGAAATTTTCATATGTATCAGAAAAGATAATTAAATAATGGTAGAATCTGTTAAGCAATGAGGAATGAGTTCAGATAGGTTATCAGTTTTCCTTGAGATTTGGTCTGAGACTGGAGTCCTTTCAGGGAAGGAGATTGGGGATGAAACCAAATGGAATGGCATTTTACTCCTTCCCTTGAAGTCAAGAAACCTGCTCCATGTGGAATGGTGATTCTCTTTTTTTCTTTTAAGACAGGTAGGAAACATGGTGTGATGGATTTCCCTACTTCCCCCAAAGGCAGTGAAAGGCAGTAGACCGTGCAAGAGAGTATTTTGTTATTGTATTATTGTATATTATTACATTTCTTGGTAAGGTGGACTCCTACATAGTTTATATCTTCTGTAGTTGTTTTGAGTGGAATTTTATTTTTCTATCTCTTAATTCATTTTAAGACCTGACCATTTCATTGTACCTGTTACCTGTCCCCTACTTTCTGTAATTTCATCAGTTGGACTGGGGAGAAGTCAATAGAATAGGGAGTATAAAATTGTATACTTGGGTTAAAAAAATTAACTTCACAAGCACAAGACAGGAGAGACATAGTTCATGTGAAAAAGATCAAAGTATTTTAGTTGATCAAAAGCAGCTCAATATGAGTTACAGTGAGATGTGGCAGCTAATAATTATTAATGTTCTCTTAGGCTGCATTGAGAATGAGATGACAGACCTACTATGTTCTGTCATAGTCACTGTGGCCAGTCTGTATCTCAAGTACTGGGCTGTCACATTTTAGGAAAGACATTGAGAAAGCTAGAAAAAAGTAAATAGGATAGTGAGGGACCTGAAGATTATAGTATGGGTTATTGGTTGATAGTTAACTTGGAGAATACTTAGGGGCTACATTACTGACTTCTGGTATTTGAAATGTTGTTTTGTAAAAGAGGGATTAGACTGTTTTGCTTGTCCCAAGGGGGAAGAACCAGGAGGAACAGGCAGAGAGAGAGAGAGAGAGAGAAAGAGAGAGAGAGAGAGGGAGAGAGAGAGAGAGAGAGAGAGAGAGAGAGAAATTATGTAAGGACAAAAATTACTTATAACGATTAGAAGTCCCGAAATGGAGTACTTTGGAGGTTCATCAAAGTCTAGAGGCCTGTTTGGTGGGGAAATTATAAAGAGGATGGATTCTTGTTCAAGTATGAGTTAGACTGGATCAATGCTTAGGTCCCCTTCTACTTTGTGATTCTGTGAGCCAGTGTATGAGCATGTGTCTTTTGACTGATCTACTCTGAAAAGCCCCCATGGAGGAAGGCAGTCTTTAGCAAGGACGTAAGGGATGTGGTTAGAAAGAGTGAAGGTGGTGTTGGGGGAATGGTCCATATGAAGATTTAGTGGTAGTAGATGATAAAAATGTAAATAGGTTTAACAACAACAATAATGATAGTTCACATTTATATTAAGACAACAAGTATTTATTGCACTTATCATGTGCCAGTCACTGTGCTAAGTACAGGGAATAGAAATAAAAGCAGTTGGTATAGGGGACTCCCTGGTCAGGAAACTCTTATAACTCATTTAGATTGGCATGGTCTCTGCAATTCATAATCTTGAAGAGCTGCTTAGATCGCTAAGAGGCTTCTCTGTCTAGCCCAGGCTCACTCAGTCAGTCTGTATGGAGGTAGGAGTCTAATCCATGTCTTATTGACTCCAAGGTTGACTACTGCTTTATCATACTGCCTCTCAAGATTTGCCCTTTTTGTGAAGCATTCTAAATACTTAATTCAGGGGTGGGGAACCTGCAGCCTCAAAGCCATGTGCCCCTCTAGGTCCTCAAGTACACTGAATCCAAACTTCACAGAACAGATCTTAGTAAAGATAGACTTTTCATTAGTTCCATGCCCAGAATGCTCTCTCTCCTTGCCTCCCTACCCTCTGGCTTCATTGATTTCTTCAAAGACTCAGTCCAATCCCACTTTACAC
>JAQQSW010010108.1:0-13075 GCA_028646575.1 Pseudocheirus occidentalis | reverse complement strand
CTCTCTCTCTCTCTCTTTCTCTCTCTCTCTCTCTTTCTCTCTCTCTCTAATTCCAACTCACTTCTTCAGCTCCCAGATGCTGAGAGAATCCTGCTTCCTCCAGCTGGAGTCACATTCCCATTCTGTCTCTCTGTCTCTAGAATTCTTCTTTATATACAGCACTGGCCTCATGTCTCAGCCAATCCCCTTCTTCCACCAACAAGGGAATTCAGGCCTTCTCAACAGTGGACAGGGCCCACACCTTCCAGACAGGGCTCACACCTTCCATACAGCACTCACAACTTCTATACAAAGCTCACATCTTCCACATTTAGCCCTAAGTCTGCTAAACTGATTGCTGTTACAGGGCTCAACACTTCAAGGATGCAGTGGTGTGCCTGCTACCAACCCATTTGACTCTCCCTGGGAACCAAGGTGGTAGAGGGAGAGTGATCCCAATTCAAGAGGTAGACGTTCTTTGGTTGTCAATATATTCAGTAGGAACAAGGTTCTACACTCCACCCCCCTTTCCTCCAACAGTGACTAATTTTCTTTAAAAGGTGACAGAGCTGTTTCTGGAACCTGAATGGTCCCTGCCTCCCATGACACAATTTCCCAGTTACCAAAGGGCATAAAAGAATCCCATCTACATGGAGTTGGGGCCCACCTGACATGGTGGATGTCTGAAGATATTCCAATCACCACACCCTGCCCTGCTGAGCAAATGCAATTCTCTATGGAGATGAGGGGAACCAACTACATGGAAACCAACTGCTATTGAATCCTCGTTGCATATCCTTGCTTTGAAGCTAAGTAAACATCCTTTTATTAACTGTTCAATGATTTATTAGTACCTCATTTTATCTCAAACTTAAACCTGAACTGTCAAGTTGTCATCATCAGGCCTATCCCTAACACTTTTTTTTGCTTTTTTTTTTTTTGAGGGGGGAAGGCAGGGCAATTGAGGTTAAAAGACTTGCCCAAGGTCACAGGGCTAGTAAGAGTGTCAACTGTCTGAGGTGGGAATTTGAACTCAAGTCCTTCTGACTGAAGGGCCAGTGCTTTATTCACTGTGCCACCTAGAGGCCTCCCTAACAATTTTTTCAATACATATTCCTTTGTAAAAGCTAATTGATCCTAATTGGTTACCTATGGAGATGCCAATAGATTAAATTACATTAGAGTAGTAATTACTAGCAATGTTGTTAAGTAGAACAGAGTGGATGAGGGCTTAAACCAATAGCATTAGAAGAATCCCCCTGACTGTCAAGGACACCCTGAGAACTCTGATGGAGAGATGGAGCCATCCTTGATCTGGAGACCTTTCTTGCTAGTTTGTCTGTAAGTGGCTTGGGAGAATAATCATAGTATCAATACAGTAGCAATGACAATATTTGACAGCAAATTAGGTATGTGAGGCTACTCAGTGAGGGGTTGAAGATGCCACCAAGTTCTCAGCCTGGGTGACCAGGTAGATGGTGACAGCAAGTACAATTGAAAGAAAGGTGAGAAGATACGTGGGTTTGATGCTAAAGAGAATGAGTTCTATTTTGGACATGTTGTATTTAAGATGCCTACAGGGTATCCTACTCAGTGTCCAAAAGACAGGTGCTCATTTGGGAATGGAGCTCAGGAGAGATGGGGGCTGGAGTTTTAAAACTGATAACTCATCTTGGAGAGCCAGTAAAGAAGAGACTCAGCCATCTAGTTCAATCCACACCTGAAAAAAAGTCTTTGCTTGAAAAACTCCACCTACAGGGAATCCACTCCCTACTGAGGCATCTCAATTCATTTTTGGATAGCTCTAACTGGTAGAAAGTTATTTTTTTCCTTTTTTGACATCTTAAATATATTGCTTCTTCAAAATTTTCACCCATTATCCTCTCAGGCCAAACTGAATGATTCAAATCATATTTTCACAGAAGTCTGTGAAAAGTACTAGAAAAGTGTGTTTGTGTCCCAGTCATGATAACAACCTTCATAAACCTCTCCTCTCTCTCCAACCTCCCATTCCCTCCTTGCTTCTTCCCCACCTCTCTGCTGAGGACACCGACTCATAAGTTATGGAAGAAATTGAGTCCATTCACTAAGAACTTCTTCCTGTCCCACTGTCACATCTCCTCCAACATTGTCCCCTATTCTCTCCTTTTTCCAGTCTGATGAAGTGACCCCTCTGCTTCCCAAGGCCATCCCCTTTATAAGTGCCTTTCAATCAATCAAATCAACAAGTATTTATTGAGTATCTACTAAAGTTTGGTCAAAGGAATGATCAACCATGATTCCAGAACATCAATGATAAAGCATGCTACCTCTCTTCTGAGAAAGAGGTGATGAACTAATGTGCAGACTGAAACATACAATTTTGCACACAGCCAATATCAGAATTGGTTTTGCTTGACAGTGCACATTGGTTTTGAGGGTTTTCTTTCTGTCTTTTTTTTTTTTTAAGAAAGGGAGTTTTAGTAGGTAGTAGTTTAGTAGACTTGAACTCAGATAGATGAGTCTTCCTGACTCCAGGCCTGGCATTCTATCCACTGTTGAGCATCTTGCCTCCTGGATACTCTCTCCTCTTTCAGTTTTTGTGACTCTACTCTCTCCTGGGATTCTCTACCTTCCAGAGAGCTCCTCAATCTCTTTTGCTGAATCTTCATCCTTATCTCCTCTACTAAAAATGTTTGTCCCCAAGGGTCAGTCCTAGGTTTTTTTCTTTTCTCCCTCTAAACTGTCTCCCTTCACGATCTCATAACCTCCAGTGGATTCAATTGTTTTCTATATGCAAGTGATTCATAGATCTACTTGGCCAATCCTAGTTTTCCTTGTATTTATCTTGTGTTCTGATTTCTGTGTGCTGTCTTCCCCATTGGAATGTAAGCTTCTTTGAGAGCAGAGACTGGGTTGTTCATTTGTTTTTGTTTTTTGCTTTTTTTTTTTTTTGGAGGGCAGTTGGGGTTAAGTGACTTGCCCAAGGTCACATGGCTAGTTTTGTGTGTGTGTGTGTGTGTGTGTGTGTGTGTGTGAAGTGTCTGAGGCCGGATTTGAACTCAGGTCCTCCTAACTCCAGGGCCGGTGCTCTATTCATTGCGCCACCTAGCCGCCCCTGTTCATTTGTTTTTAATATCAGCATTTAACATCATAAGAACGGCTTAACAACAGTATTTTGATTGATTGATTCATGTCTTCCCTTGTCTCCTGGCTAAACATCCCCAGAGTTACAACTTCACCACCCTGGTTATATTCCTTTGGATGCTCCCTGGCTTATCTATACCCTTTCTAAAATGTGGTGGTCAGAACTAGAGATAATTTTCCAGGTATGAAATGTGGAGCAGAGTCTCTGGGAAGGATAGGGTTAATTTTTGCCAGCTGACTAAAGATGTCGCCTCCTCTATTTTTGCCTTTATTTGTTGCCCCAGAGCTCAATATAGCACCTAGCACATAGTAACCACTAATAAATGCTTATTGACTGATCTGTGAGGTAGGGGCGAGATCGGGTGGCATTCAGGTGGTGCAGTGGATAAAACACTGGGCATGGAGTCAGGAAGACCTGTGTGCAAATCCAGCCTCAGACACTTAGTAGCTGTGTGGCTCTGGACAAGTCACTTAAACTAGTTTGCCTAAATTTTGTTATCTGTAAAATGAACTGGAGAAGGAAATGATAAATGATAAACACTCTATTATCTTTGCCAAGGAAACTCCAAATGGGGACAGGAAGAGCCAGATACAACTGAAAAAATGTCTCAACAACAACAAAAGAGTTTCACAACTCAAGCTGGTATTTGGTAATACTGCCTTTTCACCCTGGCCATCTTCCCTGCTGTATTTAGTTAGCCCCAAATCTAACCATGTTTCTTCCTCCTAATCATCTTCTACCCAACCACCAGGCATGTCGTACCCTCCCCCCACTTTCTACTTCTTGTATTGAGAACTGTAATCAAATTCATCCTTTTCTTATGGAAAGGACATTTCAATCAATTGCTTTATTACATACACTGTCTCTGTGACTTCTCTGGTTGTCATTCCCCTAACAGTGTTATCTTCCCTTAGTAGAATGGAAGCTCCTGGAGGGGCAGGGATTGTCTAATTTTTCATTTGTACTCTAGCTCTTAACCACAGTGCATAGAACACAGTAAGTACTCAACAAATGCTTTTTCATTCATTGGATGCGACTATATTAAATATAAGATCCAAGGACCAGCTATTGTCATTAAATGTTATAAGGCTGACTCCAAGAGGGAACCATAATATAGAATATTAAGTAGGCATATGATGTGTGTTGTGAGGATCAAATAAGATAATATATGTAAAATATTTTACAAATTTTAAAACACCTTATAAGTGTCTTTTTGTTATTATAGAAAAAGTCTAAAGTGCTTAGAGGTAGATGACAGCTGAAACATAGACTTGGTGCTTGGCATAAGAGCAGATTCACATTCTATGATGGGTCAGTCATTCTCTCAACTATGCTTCTTCATGGGAAATAAAAATGGATTCCAAACAAACCAAAAACAAAAGGATATGGGTAAGATGGTCCTGGTTCCTGTCTAAGCAGACTTAAAGTCACCAGCTTTTTAGAAGGGAAGAGTTGGGCTGTGAGAAGGTGGAGGCTTTAACTTTTCAGAATAATTGTGAATAAAATCACAAGATCAAAACTTTTTAACTGAAAAAAAAAGCATTATAGAGGTCATCTAGTCCTTATTTTCCAGATAAGGAAACTGAAACTGAAAGAAGTGAAGTGAATTGACCGAAGTCATACAGGTAGAAAGAAAGAGAATCTGGAATTCCATTCCTCTAATTCCAAATGTGATGTCCCTTCAAGATACATACTTATGCCTGTCTTCTTCCCAATTCCCTTCTCCTTCCCCTAGAACCTACCAATGGTTTCTAACTGCTACAACCCTGAGAATTACTTCACCTTCATTACTTCACAAATATGTGACTTCATCCACATGGGTCCATCCTCCTCTAACATAGAAGGGTAATCCCATCACCCCAAGTTTTCATTAGTTGCTGAGACTCATTTCATACTTATATGTTTTTTTAATTATCAAAAAAAATTATCTTTAAAGACCTTCGGTGGTGAGAAAACATTAAAGAATCTGCATACTTAGTGCAAAAAAAAAAGTATCACTTGCATAGCAGCAAGAAATTCCTGAGAGAATGATTTACGTAACATAACGTATGCCAAATTGCTTGCCTTCTCATTGTGGGGGGAGGGAGAAAATTTGGAACTCAAAATTTGAAAGAAAAAAAGAATATTAAAATTGTTTTTACATGTAATTAGGAAAAATAACAGTAAATAAAATTTTAAATTTTTAAAAATATTAATAGTCAAGCAAAAAAATTCTCACATCATCTATATTAAAAATTATATCTCTTGTCCTTCAGTTTAAATCCATCACCTAAAAAAGATTAAAAAAAAAAACTCTTGAGAAAAAGAAAAGACATTGGTTTATTGGCTCTTAAATTAGTGAGCCAGTGAGATGTAGGAATGATTTCTGAAGATTTCTAAATGAAAACACTTTTCACACAAATAAAGTCAGATCTAAACAGTTGGAGAAATATTAATTGCTCATGGGTAGGCTATCAACGTGCTAAAAAATCATAATTCAGTCAAAATTTATTTATTCTGTGCTATATCAACCAAATTACCAAAAATTATTTTATAGAGCCAGAAAAAATATAACAAAATTCATGCAGAAGAACAAAAGGTCAAGTATCAAGAGAATTAATGAAAAATTAAAATGTGAAGGAAGGTGGCTTAGCAATACCAGACCTCAAAGTGGTAGTCATCAAAACTATCTGGTACTGGCTAAGAAATATAGTAGTGGATAAGTGGAATAGATTAGGTACACAATACACAGTAGTAAATGACCACAGTAATCTGGTGTTTGAAAAACCTAAAAATTAAAGATTTTAGAATGAGAAATCACTTTTGGATAAAAATTACTGGGAAAACGGGAAAGCAGGCTGGCAGAAACTAGGTATAGAACAATATCTCATACCATATACCAAGATAAGGTCAAAATGGGTGCATGATTTAGACAAAGCAGGGATGATATCACAAATAAATTAAGGGAGCATGGAATATTTTACCTGTCAGGCTTTTAGATAAGGGGAGAATTCATGATCAAACAAGAAATAGAGAGTATTACAGGATGTAAAACGGATAACTTTATTACTTCAAATTTAAAAGGCTTTGCACAAATAAAACCAAAGCTGTCAAAGATTTCCAAGAAGGAAAATGGAAAGAAGTTTTTATAGCAAATTTCTCTAATAAAAGTCTCATTTCTCAAATCTTCAAAGAACTGAGTCAAATTTATAAGAATAAGAGCCATTTCCCAATTTATGAATGATCAAAGGATATGAACAGATGGCTTTCCAAAGAAGAAATCAGAGCTATCTATAAACATATGGGAAAAAATTCTCCAAATCACTATTAGTTAAAGAAATGCAAATTAAAACAACTCTGAAGTGCTGCCTTATACCTTATCAGGTTGGTTAATATGACAAAAAAGTAAAATGATAAATGTCAGGGGATGTAAGAAAATTGGGACATTTAATGCACTGTTGGTGGAATTGTGAACTGATCCATTAATTCTGGGGAGCAATTTGGAACTATGCCCAAAAGGCTATAAAATTGTGCTTCCTGTTTGACTCAGCAATATCACTTCTAGGTCTATATTCCAAAGAGATCAAAGAAAAATAAAAAGGACAGTGGCTCTTTTTGTGTTGGCAAAGAATTGGGTGAACAAGTTGTGGTGTATGACTCTGATAGAATACTATTGAGTTATAAGAAAGGAAACTGGATGCTTTAAGAAAAAGCCAAGAGGACTTACATGAACTGATGCAAAGTGAAATTAGCAGAACCAAGAAACCATGCCATATAGTAACATTCTAATAGTAACAGTAATCAACTATGTATTACTAAGCTATTCTCAACAATACAGTGATCTGAAGACTATATAATGAGAAATGCTATCCACTCCAAAAGAAAAAACTGATGGAATCTGAAGTCAGATTGATTTTTTTTTCACTTTATTATCCTTGGGAGGAGGGGTTTTGTTCTGTGTTTTCTTTTGTAATATGGCTAATGTGGAAATGTTTTGCATGACTGCACATGTATGATCTATATAAAATTGCTTGCCTTCCCAAAGGGGGAGGAAGGAAGGAAAGAATGAATTTGGAATTCAACATTTTTTAAAATGAAGTTAAAAATGTTTTAATTTATAAGTTATTGAGAAAAAAGTTTAAAGTAAACAACATATGTACCAAAAAAAAAGGAGATAGGTCAATAAACAAATGAAGAAAAAGAAAAATTTTAAATCATTTAGGTTTTTTTGTTGATTTGTTTTTTGGAGGCTGAGTCTCTTTATCTGGTCTGAGCTGAAAGGACATTAGCCACTTATAGGCCAGAGAACATGGTTTACTGGCTGAAGTCATTACCTACTGGCAAAGCCATTAGCTTTGACAATTTCAACCTGGGCCCATTTGCCCCTTCATTGGGCAATCTAGCTACCCCTTGTTCTCAGGTGTTCATCATATTGTGTCCTTAGGGTGGACACTCAACCATATCCCACTGCAGCTCAGGGTCCCTCAGTTCGAGTAATCCACCAACCTCAATCTCAGCCTCAGCCTCTCTAGTGGTAGAGATTACTGGCCTGTCCCCACCATATTGGCCAATTGCTATTAAATAATTTACCGTTGTGAAAGTCACTGTAATTTAAGTCAATAAATAAATATATTTTTTTAATTTATTTTTTAAAAATGTTGTTACATTGTAAGTTCCAAACTATCTTCTTCCCTCTCTCCACACCCCACACTAAAGAACACTGTTTCAAACACAAACACACACACACACACATAAATGCATATATATTTTATAAGTGATATATAAAATACATATATATGTACATATATATTTGGAAATCTATACTATGACTAATTCTATTTATCAGTTCTTTTTCTGAAGGTGGATAGTGTCTTCCTTCATGGGTTCTTTGTAACTGATTTGAGTACTTATGATACTCATAATAACTTAGTCCTTCATAGTTGTTCTTTGAACAATATTGCTCCTACTATACACAACATTCTCTTGGTTCTGCTCATTTCACTCCTCGTTATTTCATTTAAGTCTGTCCATGTTTTTCTAAAACCAACCTGCTCATCATCTCCTACAGAACAGAAGTATTCCATCACAGTCATACCACAATTTATTTAGCCATTCCCTAACTGATAGACATTCCCTCAATTTCCAGTTCTTTGCCACCACAAAGAGAGCTGCTATATTTTAGAGTATATAGGTTCTTTTCCTTTTTCCCTGATCACCTTAGGAAATAGACCAACAGTGGTATTGCTGGGATGAAGGATACACGCAGTTTTATAACTCTTTGGGCATAATTTTAGACTGTTCTCCAAAATTGCTGGATCAATTCATAGTTCCATCAAGAATGTATTAGTAGGGGCGGCTAGGTGGTGAACGAATAGAGCACCAGCCCTGGAGACAGGAGGACCTGAGTTCAAATCTAGCATCAAACATTTAATAGTTACTAGTTGTATGACCTTGGGCAAGTCACTTAACCCCAATTGCCCTCCTCCAAAAAAAGAAAGATTGTATTGGGACCCCAGTTTTCCCATATCCCCTCCAACATTTGTCATTTTCACATTCGATCACTTTTAATCAATCTGATAGGTATGAGATGACATCTCAAAGCTGATAATTTGCCTTTCTCTAATAAACAATGTTTTAAAGTATTTTAGATGATTATACATATATTTTATTTCTTCATTTGAAAACTGCTGTTCATTTCCTTTGACCATTTAGCAACTGAAAAATGATTCATGTTCTTATAAATTTGACAAAATTCTCTATATATTTGAGATATGAGACCTTTATCTGAGAAACTGTTTATAAATTTTCCCCCCAATTTTCTCCTCTCTTTCAAATCTTGTTTATGTTGGTTTTATGTGTACAGAACCTTTTAAATTTAATGTAATCAAAATTATGCATTTTATACCTCACAATGCTATCTCTTGTTTATTCATAAATTCTTCTCCTATCCATAAGTCTAATAGGGAATATGTTCCATGTTCTTCTAATTTTCTTATGGTATCTCCCTTTATATCTAAGCTATGTATTCGTTTTGACCTTACCTTAGTAAATGGAAGGTAGTGGTCTATACCCAATTTGTGCCAGAAGGCTTTCCAATTTTCCCAACAATATTTTACAAATAGTGAATTCTTATCCCAAAAGCTTAAATCTTTACATTTGTCAGATACAAAGTTACTATAATGATTTACTACTAAGTATCATGTTTACTCTATTCCATTAATCTACCTTTTTATTTCTTAGACAGTACCAAATAGTTTTGATAACTACCACCTTATAATATAATGTAAAATCCAGTATTGCTAAACCTCCTTCCTTTACATTTTTTTCATTAATTCCCTAGATATTCTTGACCTTTATCTCTTCCAAATGAATTTTGTTATTATTTTTTCTAGTTCAATAAAATAATTTTGGCAATTTAATTGGGATGGTATTACATGATTTAAATCTGACTTTATTTGAAGAGAAAACCTCTCATAATTTATGTTCATGTAGTTCTTAAGTTTGTCTTGGCAATACTGTCTAGAGTTATTTTAAGTGGGAGTTTTTCTTACTATCTCTTCTTGTGGGGTTTTGTTAGTGATATATAGAAATGCTGGTCATTTATGTGGGTTTATTTTATATCCTGCTACTTTGCTAAAATTATTCATCATTTCAACTAACTTTTTATTTGATTTTCTAGGATTTTCCATGCATATCATCATGTTGTCTGCAAAAAGAGATGGTATTGTTCCATTTTACCTCTCCCTACTCAATTTTTTTTAGGATAATCCCATCATAATCAACTCAATCCCAAACCATCCATCTATGTATGCTCTTTCAAACTACCCAAGCTATGATAATATTCTTAAGAGTTACAGAAAATGCTTTTTCATAAAAGAAGTAAACAGTTTTACCTTATTAAATCCCTAATAATTGGTATTTAATGTTAACCTTTTTATGTTTCTCCTGATTCTTGTAGGTCAAATTTTCCATTCACTCATTTCCTCACTCATACCTGAAAGTCCTTTAATGCATTAAATACCACTTTTTTTCCCCTATTCATGATTACACTCAACTTTGTTGAGTAAGTTATTCTTGGTTGCAAACTCAGCTCCTTTGCTCTTTTAGATATCCTGTCCCATGTCCTTAGGTCTTTTAATATAGAAGCTGCTAAATCTTGTGTTATCCTGACTGTAGCTCCACAGTATTTAATTTGGTTTATTTTTTCCCTAGTTGCTTATAGTATTTTCTCTTTGACCCAGGAGCTTCAAAATTTAGCTATAATGTTTCTGTGAGTTTTTATCTTGGGTTCTCTTTCAGATGGTGATAAGCAGATTTTTAAAAATTTCCATCTCACCCTATAGTTCTAAAATATCAGGGCAATTTTCCTTAATAATTTCTTGAAGTATAGTGTCTAGACTCTTTCTATTTATTATAACTTTCAGGTAGTACAACAGTTCTTATATTGTCTCTCCTTGATGTGTTCTCCAAATCAGTTGATTTTCTAATAAAACATTTCACATGCTCTTCTATTTTTTCATTCTTTTGATTTTATCTCTTGATGTCTTATGAAATTATTAGCTTCTCCCACCTAATTCTAATTTTTAAGGAGCTATTTTCTTCCATAAGTTTTTGGATGTTTTTTCCCAATTGGTTGACTTTTGTTTCATGATTTTTTTTTTTGCTTTTTTTTTTTTGGAGGGCAGTTGGGGTTAAGTGACTTGCCCAAGGTCACACGGCTAGTTTTTTGTGTTAAGTGTCTGAGGCCGGATTTGAACTCAGGTACTCCTGACTCCAGGGCCAGTGCTCTATTCACTGCACCACCTAGCCGCCCCTGTTTCATGATTTTTAAAAAATTTTCTTGCATTCCTCTTTTTTTCTCCCTAATTCTTCCTCAACCTCTCATTTAATTTTCAAAGTCCCTTTTAATCTCTTCCAAAACTTTTTTTGGAACTTGTGACCATTTTACTTTTTTTTTTTTTGAAGTTAAAGAAGTTATTTTAACTTCACTATCTTCTTCTGAGCTTGAACCCAGATCTTCTCTAGCACTATAGTAGCTAACTATTATTGGGTTCTCTCTCACTACCACCCTTCCTCTCTCCTTCTCCATTTCTGAAAGCATCTTATTTCTTGACTATTAACTTTGTGTTAGAGTTGAGGTCTAGTCCTATGGTGTGGGAGATAATGTCTTGGACTTCAGTTCTTTTTTTAAATTTATTTACTTTTAGTTTACAACATTCAATTCCACAAACTCTTGAGTTCCAAATTTTCTCCCCCTCCCTTTTTCCCCCCTCCCCTCCCATGGCAGCATGCAATCCAATATAGGTTCTACAAATACCTTTGCATTAAACATTAGTCAAGTTGTAAGGAAGAGTTATAACCAATGGAGTGAACAATGAGAAAGAAGGAACGAAACAAAATAAAACACAAAAGAGAGAGAGCAAGTAGATTGCTTCAATCTGCATTCAGACTCTGTGGTTCTTTTCTCTGGATGTGGATATCCCTTTCCATCATGAATATTTTGGAGTTGTCTTATCACCTTGCATTGCTGAGAGGAGTCCAATTTATCAAAGTTAGTTGTCATAGATATGATGTGTCTGTAACTGTGAACAAAGTTCTCCTGGTTCTGCTCTCCTCACTCAGCATCAGTTTGTTTATGTCTCTCCAGGTTATTATGAGGACTTCAGGTTTTTTGTGGTGGTGTTTTCTGAACCCTTTCTAGGAGTCTGATGTCAGGTACTTCTCTCCATCTTTGAACCACAACCAGAGTCCCCAGCAATACTGTCACCACAGTGCTCTCACTCCGTGCAATCCCTCCTCCTAAGGCTTCAAGTTTCATCTCACCCCTCTGCCCCAGAGCCAAAACCAGTTGTCCTTTGAGTGAGCCTTTGCCCATAGCCAGCAGGGTCCTGCCTTCTGTGACCACACTCATCCCTGTGTGCTCCCTCCTCTTTGCCCACAGCCATGGCCTGGACCAAATCTAGTCAGTGAACCTGGGATCAGTGTCCAGCATCAGCCAGTGAAGGGCCTTGAAATATTCCCCTAATTAGTCATCTGACCCCACACTATCTGTGAAGTGAAAATTCCTGAAGGTGAGGCTGCCCCTGACCCAGATGCTCCCAGAGCTTATGGTGAGTTAATTCAGAGGTATCTGCCTGAGGTATGTGCACTTCAATCAGGCCAAACCACCAGTGGAGAGACCAGGTCTTGCCTAACTTGCTCTCAAGTTGTCAGGCTGGACAAGAGCTTTCCTCAGTTTTTAAATACTTCTGAAGCTCAAAGTTTACTTTGAGTTGTTATTTTAAATTTTGGAGAGCCAGGTAATTTCATGCCTTAATCCTCCATCTTTCTAGAATATATACATATATATGCATGCGCACACACACACAGACACACACACACACACACACACACACACTCACACACACACACTTTTTTTCGGGAGTTGGCATGGCCAAAAATTTTCTCACTATGAAGCCAACCTGGTGAAGAGCCACTTTAAGTTTAGATAGGCTGATCTTCAGACAAATATGTAGTCCCATGACTTGGCCTGTGCTTAAAGCTTCTCTAGCTTGGTGAGAGCTGCCAGACTATGTTGCCTTAATACAACCCCTGAGTACCCAGGGGTGGCCTCCATACCCTGACAAGCTGTGCAGAGAAGACCTTAGGGGAGGGTATTTGCAATTTGGTGCCTTCACAGGATTCTACTCTAAACTAAAGTGAGCACAGTTCTTGATATTCCCAGGGACCCCTTTCAGCCTAGTGACAGCTTTGCAGGCATTTGCTTAAATTGGAAAGCTAGGGTTAAACTACCTTCACAAAGCAGATTAGGCACACGTCCATAGTTCTCAGGATGGCAGGTGCTGCTGTTCACCCTCCAGCCAACCTTTTCTAAAGGTACCTGGCAAAGAGTTGTCATCTCCAGGAGGGGTTGTCTGACCCTACTGAGGACTGGCAAACCCATTTGCCATCTGGGTTCACTGAAAAGCCTCAGTGGCTTTATTTTTTTTT
>JAQQSW010010107.1:0-13075 GCA_028646575.1 Pseudocheirus occidentalis | reverse complement strand
GGCAAAAAAGTGCTAGATTTGCTGTAAATAATCCTTTTGTGCCCTTAAAGCAAAATTTACATTGCCTCCCTGACTTTAGAACCAATCCTGCATGCAGCCTAGGATGATATTCATAATCCTATTCCATTGGCTCCTAAGCTCAAGAAAAATTAGTCTTCCTAATGGCTCAAATGTTGTTCGTGGTGCCTTGACTATACAATAGGATCCAATTATTAAAGGGGGCAGCTAGGTGGTGTAGTGGATAGAGCACAGGACTTAGAGTCTGGAAGATCCAAGTTCAAATAAAGCCTCAGACAATTATGAGCAGAGTGACTTGGACAAGTCACTTAATCCTGTTTGTTTCAGTTTTCTCATTTGTAAAGTGAGTCGAAGAAGAAAATAGTAAATCACTCACTCTTGTATTTTTGCCAAGAGAAATCCAAATGGGTTCATGAAGAGTCAGACACAACTGAAGTGACTCAACAACAACAACAATTATTTTAAAATGACATTAGAGGAACAATGCAGATATTATTAACATTTTACAGATGAGGAAATTGAGTATTAGGGAGGTTGATGTCGTACCTATAGTTAGAAAGTGAACTAAGTGGTAGATCTAGGTGGTAAATGTTGTCTGCTGTTCTGTATTACTATTAATGGTCAAGTTGCTCAGCCCTTCCATGAATGATTGTTTTCTTTGTACTCAAATCTCAAATATTTAGGTTTTATATCTTTTATTTCATATGTACCTGCACTCACCTTACCCTCTCAAAGTACTCATAATTCTTAACTTCCCGTTTGTTCATTAAAGCTTTACTAAACTGAGCATTAAGTAAAAGCAATCTACTTGAACTAATCCTCCATAAGGTGTTAATGGCTAATAACCCTATGAGAAGTATTTTTTAATTTGTTCTTTCTTTGTTTCTTTTTAATCTGAGATGTTTGTTTACTCCAAGTGAATTTGTAATTGTTAAAATTCACTGATTCCCATTTAAGAGTCCAAGGAGACAAGCTGACATTGGTCCCAACAATGATTCATTAAGAAGATAAATACGTATGCATACACACACATATACATATACACACATAAATGAATTTAGATCATCAAGGACTATAAAGCTTGGAGGCCATCTATTCCAACCCCATTATTTTACAGATGAGAAAAGAAAGAACCAGAAAGATTATGTGATTTGTCCAAGCTCAAACAGGTAGTAAATGATACAGGCAACCCTTGAAATGGAGACTTCTGACACCATGCTCTTCCACAAAAATAGATCTAATTTCTCTCAGTTTAAAAATCAACAGATGAATCCCAACAAGTGACTTCAACACATTACTATAGCTTCTTTGATACTACTTTCAACCTTACTTTTGTCTAAATGACAATTAATTTCTGACCTGTAACATACTGTTTCATTACATCCTGATCAATTGCAATATTACAAAAACTCAACTTTTCCCCATTTCTGGGCCTATTAGTCCATTTTGTTTGGACTCATACTAACCTCTTCACTACAACACAGAAAATATATCTTTGCTCAATGATCCAGATGACTCTTGGACAAATTATGCCGCCAAAGGAACCTCAGTGTGCACTTCCCTTTTTCCCAATGCCCAGCTTTTGGAAACTGTGGAGGAATTCCAGCATTCCCTTCTATGGGACCAAGTTTCAGAGAGTCAGAAGATGAATTAAAATGATTATGGAAGATATTCTTGGACAGAGTTTCTGGGAGGATGGAAATCACATAGGCAAGGCAACACCACCCATAGACTGTGCTGGCTTTCCTCAGATTCTTCCTATTCTCCATTTCTAAATTTTTGAAGTTTCTAAGATTCCCTTATTTTCCACAGTAGTTTTCATAACATTGGGGGCTCTAAACATGGGTGAGCATAAATAGGGCAAGGACTAATGTGGCTGTATGTAAGAGGGAAATGAACTTTAATTAAATTCCCCTCTGCTAGAAAATTTTTCTTGGTATTTAACTTATATCCTTCATGCTATACTGTTCTGAATATGTGCTTTAACTTTTGAAGAACTTGACCTTAACTGACTTTCTCATGAATTTCTAATCTATTTTAAAATTTCATTTAAAAATGGCATATCACAACAGTGTTTCACAAAAAGATCTACACTGAGTGTTGTAAGAAGCCAGCTGGCTCAGATCCACCTTCTATTTGTCCTTGATGCTAAAGTTCCTTAGTTTTGAAATTGAACAATTTTAAGAGCAGAACCAGTATAGCTGCAGTGTTTGATGTGTGTGCCTTTACTGGTAGTATTGGTGAGGGGCGCTTGCCCAAAGTAAGGTAGTTGATACCTAGTTGAGGACTAAGATTTTTTTTTTCAGTGAATGCTAAGAGTTGATGTCCTTTACTGCTTGTAGTTATGACTGAGCAACTCTTTTCCAAATTTCTTGCTTTAAACCGGATCTTTTTTTTTAAAAAACAGATTTCCTTAAGTGCCCCCCCGGTGGAGGAATTTTCCTTGAATTCACATAATTCTTAAGACTTCTACAAAATAGCATTTTGTCATGCAAAAATTAACTCAATACACACAATTTTCTTTTTCAATTTTCAGTTAGCAAATTAAGTAAGGCATGTCTGTGTAGACAAATACATTGCCATGAAAATTCTGGAAATTTGCCTTTCTGGTTATAAACCCCCCTGAGTTCCTTGGATGAGATATAAAATTACTAAAAATATTTGGTCCAAACTTTGAGCTTCTGTGATTATATGATCTTGAGTGAAATGGCAGCAGGATGCATTCCCAGAATACAAGTTTCTCACAAAATATTGATGCTGAAACGAGTGCTAAGAATGTGTTGTCTCTGGAGCCTTGCTGGCTTACTCCAGTTTGTATTTGGCTTGTCTTTATGCTGACTTCAGGATCCTCCAACTTACTTCCTATTCTTATTTTAAACCCATTATGAATTGTCATAGATTCTGAGGTGGCAGTGACATCTTCACCACCTACACTGATATAATGTTTTATGGTCTCGGGTAATGTCAGTAGTGACAGCTATTGAAAATACATTAAGAAAAAAATGAGTCAGAAATAAGTCAACAGTTACACAGCTTTGAGGTGGGATAGGGTACTTGCCTACAAGGTACCAAAAGGTTATGTTTTCAAGTTGTTGAAGAAATAGGTTACTAGATGAGATTATACTTACCAGTGAAACTTTATGCAATACAGAGCTATTCTTTGAAGTATTCAGACTTAGGGAAGTGTTTAATAGAATTACTAAATCTAAATTACTTTGGGTAGAGAAAGGAAAGTACAAATTAGCAGAGACAATAGGATTAAATGGGTAAGGATATTTCATATTTACATTATCATCTTTATCTCTTTAATTGCTGATTACTATAATAGATAATTTCCCATTATTTGATCTTTTAGACTTTGGAAGATGATCACACACATCATGCTAAATCCAAAAATTATCTGTGGCTTTGATTGATTATCTTGCTGTGGATTAGCTCATCTAGTTCATGTAATTTCAGGGAATCTGGGAACTGGAAGACCATGGACATTTTATTCTATTAGGATGTTTCTTTTTCTATATTGTTATCCAGAAGCTTGATTTTTTAAAATCTTCTTTTTTCTTTCAACTTGTCAAAGATATAACATGTCATAGGTGAAATGTCCTCTTTTTAAGAAACAATTTCTCACTGTTTCCAAGTTAGACCAAAACCATTTTCTTAACTAAATCTGGAAGGTAGAGAGCCCAACAATAAACAAAAAGTCCTGCAGTAAACAATTGAGGTTTCATCTTATGTTCTAAGTGGTTTCTGAGGAACTTTGCTCATTACAGTTTTCTCCAAGTATGTTCCATTGGGCACTTAAAACTATTTTAAGATGATTCTTTTACTATTTTTTTACTAGCTGATAATCTTTTCTTCCTTATTATAAAATAATTCATTTTTTGAGTGTTTTATCGTGTGTGGGGGTGGGGGGAGGAGAGGGATTTATTTGTGTCCACAGCTAGCTAATACATTTTGAAATGTTTTAAGATTCAAGAGTTGAATAAAGTTTATTTTTTAAGATGTGTCTTAAGTAACAAATATTAGTGGCTTATTTCTGTGAAGGAATATGGTCATGGATCACGGTAAAAGGGATAATGTCATTTAGCTGGCTGTGGCTTGAGTAAATTTCCATTATAATCATTCTTTAGTAGATGCCACCATTTGAGGGTTACAGACTTCCAATCAGAAAATCAAAGTACTGAGGAGCCACAGTCAAGTCACATATGTTTTAGCAAACATAACCAAAAAAGAGCCAAGAATTTGCAATACAATATCCTGGAAGGCATGGGATGTGGTCTTACAGCTGAAAATAACTTAGCCAGCAAGGCTGAATGTAATGCTACAGGGAAACACATGGATCTTTAACGAAATACAGGACTACTAAGGATTCCTGATAACATGACTAGAACTGTTTAAAAATTTTAAAGTACAAACACAGGAAATAGAGAAATATAAAAAGGTAAATGTGAATGAGCCAAAATAATGGACCAAATAAAGATAAACTGCTTACATTCAAATAAGGGCAATGATACATGTGTCACACCTTATCATTTTATCATTAGGGTTCATAGAGGGGGTGCAATTAATAAAGACTTGGGAGTGATTCTATTGTTTTTATGATCTTAATAAAAGAATAGATAGAGAAAAGGAATACATTGGGAGAAAAGGAAAAGAACATTAAGGAAAATTAGTTGATATATTCAGTTTGTACAAGTATACATCCATACCAACAAAAAGGAGGTGATGGAGCTAGCATTTGACACTTGAAACTTGCATATGAACTGACTAAAAGAAGTAGAAGCACATACACGCAGAGTTGGGGAGAGAAATACATTTCATTCAAACAGTCAGTCTGTTACCAGGTTGCATGTGGTAGGGAAAGGAGGGAGGAGAGGAGAGGAGAGAAGAGGAGAAAAAAGAGAGGAGAGGAGGAGCTGAGTTGTTCAATTTGAAATGGCCAGCTTTGTCTCCATTGGGGCAGCTTGGACTAACTACTCAGAGGTTTGTGACTTGTCCTTTGTTCTCAAAAAAGACCATGACATCAGGAGGATGATGCCATGACTTGCAAGTCAATTGGATTTGAGTAAGAGAGGGCTGTGCAAAGGCAACAACCTCACTTCCTCCTCCAGAGCCATCTGAATCCAGTGACTAGATATAGATCTGGACTGTTGGAGATGGCCCAGGATGAAGTGGGAGACCTTGGCCTTTTTAAAATTAAGGTCTTTCTGGGCTCTTACTTTGAGTCAGGCAATGCCCATTCAGTGATTAGTCTTGTTTAAGAAGACAGGCCCATTATTTGGGGGGAAAGGGGCAGTGGGAGAGGGAACTGGGAGAGGAAGACCCTCTGGATTGCTAGAAGGAAGAGAAACAATGAACACACAATAAGAGGGAAAGAGAAGAAGCAGGAAGGAGTAAGTAGAAGGAAGATATACTTGGGATGAGATTTGTTGTGGTTGTTGTTGTTCAGTCATTTCAACCATGTCCAGCTTTTAAAGCATTTTTCAGGTGTTGAATATGGTTTAACATTTCTCATTGTCTTATGTAGTTGTTGGCTTCTATTTGGTCCATTTTAATTTTCAGGTGATTTGGTTCTTGGGCACAGTTTTTCATCTTTTGTGCCAAGTTGTTAAGTCCCTTTCTAATTCTTTCTTCCATATCTTCTTTCTTTTCTATTTTTTCCCTTAAGGTCATTTATTTCATTTATTTTTTTTAAATGCCCTTTTAAAATTTTACTTTATCCCTTCTGGACATGTTAGTTGAGTGGTGCCAAAACTGTGTTTTCCTTTGGGACTTTGCTTATAAATGTTTTGGAGTAATTCTCTTCTTGTGTATTTGTGTCTTGAGCATCCCTGTCAAAATAATTGTTCTTTATTGGCAGGGTTAATTTTTTTGCTTGCTTATTCTTGAAACTTGCTTCCTAACTTCAGACAATGTTAGAGCTGTGCTCTAGTGTGCTTTTTGGAGGGAAGCAGGTCATACTGATGCTTATTCTGGATCTTATAGACAGACCTTGGGCCTGCAAACTTTCAGGGCTCCTAAAGTAGTTAGATCCAGGGCAAAGGTTGGTTGCTGCCCTCCTGGTCTAAGATCTGCTAGATTCTGATATGGTTTGGATTTAGGCAAGAGTAGACTGCTTTTCACTCTTTTGCTATCAGCCACCTGGTTAGTTCTGTTGGCTCAGAGTAGTAGGATTGTTACCTTCCCTTTCATCTAGGATTTCTGGTTATTCCTGAGCAGGCTAGGTTAGATACTGGAAGTTCAGCGTTGCTTTGAATCTGATGTCTGAGTTCAGACTGTCATTGCTGCTCTCTTTTCTCCATACGTTGCCAAAGGCCTCCCTTACCTTGGAACACCATGACTACATACAAGTACCCTTCCCACTCCAGTGTGACTTTGGGTAGTGGGTGACAAAGTTGCCAGTTTGTACCTTTCCCATCAATGTCACCCAGTATAGGCCTGGTTCAGTTCTGAGACCTCTGCTTTCCTTGGTACACACCCTCTCTTTGGGCCCTTGAATCACTGTATGTTTCTCACGCAACCTGTATCCAGTATCTACAGATCTCCTTATCTATGTCCCTATACTGACTTGGGTTGAACAAATGACATGACTTTTTTTCTGGAATTCCTTTTCAGGATTTTTTCTGGTGCTTTTCATGATCAGTTGGGAAAAGTTTGTGAAGGAATCTTAACTTGTGTCCTTTCACTCCATCATCTTCCTTATTCTTTCCCCCAAGGATCATTCTATTCTTCTTTACAGTTTTCCTTTTTCTGCCACTTGATTGGCTCTTGACTCAATCACTTTTGTTCAATATATCATGATATCCCAGATTTTGTTTCCATCCCAAGAAACACAATTACACAAATTGTAAGGCAGTTCATTGGAATACATGATTGGATTGGGAGTTAAAGGATTGAAATTAAAATCTTCATCTTATACATACTTTTGTGGCATCAGGCAAAACTTTTAACTTCCCTGAGCCATGGTTTCTTCATTGGTAAAATGGGTTATATTTGCACCATATGAAAATTTTTGGCATTTCTTATTTTAGTTTTCTTGCAGAGAAGCTTCTGAGAACTGACTCTTGGAATACTGTCCGTGTGCCACAGATGTTTGCCTGCATTTGCTGTTTTTACTAGACATGCAGTCGATAGAGTGCTGGACCTAGAGTCAGGAAGATTAATCTTCTCAAATTTAAAACTGTCCTTAGGCACCTATTAACTGTGTGATCCTGGGCAAGTCACTTAACCCTGTTTGCCTCAGTTTCCTCACCTGTAAAATGAGTTGGAGAAGGAAATGGCAAACCACTCTAGTATCTTCGCCAAGAAAATTCCAAATGGGATCATGTAGAGTCAAATATGATTGAAAAATAACTGAACAAAATTATCTTTACTGCCTCTTTTCATGACAACCTCAAATTGGAACTATAATTACTTCTTTAAAAACTTATAGCATATCCTCATGAATAGTTTTTTATACTTTTCTAAAGCTCATTAATCCCTTGGCATAATCCTCTATATTTGTTCCATTTCCTTTCCCTTCCTCACACTTCTGTATATGAGTATTTCAGCAGAGAATGTAAATTGGGCTTATGCAAAATCAAGATCCACTGGACTCAGTTTATAAATATTCGAACAATTTCATATTTCTAATTTCTAGAAACAGATGAAATATGCCTTTGTATTTTATGTCATGCTATTAATTCTTACATAAGAATTCATTTTTCTTTGCAATGAAATGGTTATTTTCCTCAATAAGATGGAATTTAATTAATAGAAGAATGGCGCATTCTAACTGAAATGACATTGGATCCTCTAGAGTGTGAGAATAGGAGTTTGAAATCTGGCTCTGTCATTTAATTGTTCAATCATTTCAGTTGTGGCTGACTCATAAGGACCGGTTTTTTTTGTTTTTTTTTTTAGGATTTTCTTGTTAAAGAAATTGAAGTGGTTTGCCATCTCCTTCTTCAGATCATTTTACAGATGAGGAAACTGAAGCAGATAGGGCTAACTGAATTGCCCAGGGTCACAGCTATTAAGTGCCTCAGGCTGGATTTGCATTCACTTTTTGATTCCAGGCTATACTGTGCCTCCTAGCTGCCCTCTGTCATTTAGTGTCTTTGTTCTGTAGGTGGTCCAGCAACCTTTTGTGATTAAGTGTCTGTACCTGATAAAATGATAATATTGTTCTGAGAGACTTTTGAGGTAATAAAGACACTGATTTAAAGACAGAAGGTACTTAACAGTTCATCAGCTCCAATAGTAATAGTAATAGTAGTCAAAACCAACATTGATCTCTCTAGTGCTTACTGTTTGTGCTCAGTGCTAAGTACAATTTTTATCTCATTTGACCCTCATAACAACCTAAGGGAGGTAGATACTCTTACTCCCATTTTGCAGGTGAGGAAATTGAAGCAAACAGGAGTTCAGTGACATGTCCAGGCTCATCTAGCTAATAAGCATCTAAGTTTCCACTTTAACACCTCTTTCTGGCTCCACCCTCAGTGCTCTATCAACTACTTCATCTAAGTGCCCCAATCTTCATTTTATATATGAAGAAACTAAGGTCCAGAAAGTTTAAGTAATTTGTCCACAGTGATACATGTTATACACAAGAGAACCAGGATTCCTTGGAACTCAAGGTATGTGTTCCTCATTATTTCATTTAAAAATAATCATATCTGCTCAAAAAGAAGAGCCTGATCACTCCAAACTGAAAACATAACCTGAGGTTTGGCCCCAAAAGCCTGTTATTGTGAAGAAAGGAGGCAGATCCTCAAGGTCACTTTCTCTTGTCCAGCCATTGTCAGTATCACTGCTTTCCTTTCCAAGTGCTTTGGCAGATAAACCTGAGAATCTTCTGAGTCTGTCCCATAAATATGATATGTATAAGTGAGAGAGAGGGTAACCTCAAATGGTTTTGTGCTTTTTCTCCTTTAAATTGTTTATTAAAAAATAAACTGTTTTCTTGGTTTTAGAAACTTGACATTAGTTGGAAACAAGATATTTCAGCAAAGTCATTATTTGATAAAACCTTTCTGTCTGAGATAGTTAATAATAATGCACTGAGTCTTTATGAATATCAGTTTGATTCAAATATTCAACTTTTTAAAATAGAAATAGCACTACAAGGTTTTCAAGTCACTTTATTTACCACAATCCTACAAAAGGAAGTGTCATTAATATGAGCCACATTTTCCAAATAAGCAAATTGTGGCTAATAAAGACAATAATAATATTACTAGCTAGCACTTATATACTGCTTTAAGGTTTGCAAAGTGCTTTACATATGCTCAAACATTACAACAACTCCATCAGGTCGATGCTATTGTTTACTCCCATTTTATAGATAGGAAACTGAGGTAGATACAGATAAAAGTGACTTATTTATTCAGAATTACATAACAAGGAAGTGTCTGAAATGGAATGCAAACTCCATTCTTTATGACTCCAAGGCTAGTGTTTTATCCACTGTATACTACCTTATTGCCTAGCAAGCTGGTTATAAGAATACTAAAGGAGAGCTAATAGTTATATGCTTAAGAATGCTTTAATTCAACATATACTTGATGAATTGATATTCTGGGATGTTTTGAAATCCAGTAAGGTTGGTAATCTCCATAAAACTTGCAGGCATCCTTAGAATTAAACCATCTTCCTATTCATTTCACATATTGCAAAGTGGTATTAGTGCAGAACTTGTAGTGCAAACTTTAAACTGGAACACTTTTTTGTACCCATCTCAGTATAGATTTATTTTTACACAAGGAATATGTACATGAAAATGTTGTTAAATACGAGGGGTGCAAAAACATTGTGGACAGGATTAGTTTGGATTGGGGGTAACAAGGGGTACCATGTTTTTCCCCCTCTAATTTTCACTTAAATGAAAATTAGCACACTAGTTAAAATTTTTTCTCAAGTCTTTGCACTTCTGGCTTCCAATGGACCAGGTTTGAGGTTCAACCAATACTACTGCAGATTTTTGTTCAGTATCTGGCACATGGTATTGAAGGGAGAATACTAGTTTGGGAGGTAGAAGGCCTGGGACTTGATGCTGTCACTTTCTTGTTACCTTTCTGGGATTTGATTTCTTTATCTGCAAAGAGAGAAATGGTTGGAAGAAGTAAACCTATTTTTTAGAGTTCTATAAATGACTCATTCATCTATGAGACCCATCAAAAAAAAAAAAGAAAAAGAAAGGTTGGACATTGAGGTGATATCATCCTTAGCCAAACATGCTAATACGAGAAACTTTGGCTAGTTCGACACTGGAAGATCTAAGGTCAAGTTTTGCCTCAGAAACTTAGTAGTTCATTGTTTTATTTGTTTTTGCTTTTTGGAAGTCAATTGGGGTTAAGTGACTTGCCCAAAGTCCCATGGCTAGTAAGTGTTAAGTGTCTGAGGCCAGATTTGAACTCAGGTCCTCCTGACTCCAGGGCCAGTGCTCTATTCACTGTGCCACCTAGCTGCCCTCTTACTAGTTGTTTGACTAGTGAGTCACTTTTATGAATTTCTCTTTCATTCTCTGTAAAATGTAATATTAGTGCCTACTATGAAAGGTTATTGTATTAGAAGAGATATGTGTAAAAGGAAAACAAAGAGATTTAGATGAAGAAATTACATGCAAAAATAATTCCTTTGTGGTTTTGACCTGGATGATTTGTATTTAGTTTTTCATTATTTTCTGCGATTTGTATTTAGTATTTTATTATTTTCTCTCTTTCATTTTTCTTTAATTTCTTTCTTTAATGAACAAGAACTGAAAAAAAACCAGGAACAAGCATAGTTTAGGAATACACAAATTTAAAGTGTTTCTAAGATTAGAACTTAAAACCTATAGAGCCTGAAATCAATTAAAAGATTATCCATAGCTCAACCCTGAAATGACAATATCATTCTCTTTTCAAGGGAAAAATGGATAATTTGTAAACCATTGGGGGAAAAAGTATAAGGACTTGATGCTAAGTAACTTTAGCATTGATAAATCCAGCCTACTGCCTCTAATAGATAAGTTGTAAATCATTTATAAGTTTGCTTTACTCAAACAAAAATACCCACAACCTTACACTTGACATTTCCACAGTGATGAATCTTAGATGAAATTATATGAAATGTCAAAATAAAGACAGAATAAAGTCAATAGCTGTGCAGATAAAGCCATGTGAGGTCAATAGTTCTGTGGTGGTAGTGACAGTCCAGCCAGGTTTTTAAAATGGCAATATTTTAAAAATGTTCAATAACCTGAAGGCACCCAGATTAATTTTTGAGACAGAATTGCCTTTTGACAAGGCTGTAATTAAATTTACTTTGTTTTCTTTTCTAAGAATACAGAAAGAATACAGTGAAAATTTTCTCATCTTCTCCCTTATGTTCAGAAATTGTGGTATATGTCCTTAGATACCAAAAGGAAAAAAAATCCCTCCCAGTAACACGTAGTCCAGAAGATGTTTGTCAAATGTGTTAAGTCTTTATTCTCTACTATATGATTCAGAAAAGGGTTAGCAAAAGAGACCCCAGCCCTTGTATTAACCTTATTTGTGGTGGAAGGAACACTAGATTTTAAACCAGAAATAGAACCTGTTCCTGCAACTTTCAAAGTTGTTTTCATTGCTCTGAATTCCAGTGTCATATATGTAAAACTTTATCATATAGTTCTTCATATTTAATCTTATAATTTGTTAAAAATTAGTCAAAGCCTTTACTTTTGTGATTGAGGGCTGTTGTACTATGATATCAAATGATTAATGAGGTTAAAAAGTAATCAGTAAAGCTTTAAGAAATAAATATTTAAAAGTAGTTTAGCAATAAAAAAATTTAACAGGTTAATTTTTATTCATACAGAACAGACAAACATTGGTGTAAAAACTGTTTAAAGTAATATTGGGAGAGAGGTAAATGAATATTTCTCTTAAAATAAAAAAAATATTGGCTAGTCTTAAATATGAAGCTCAAAATAAAATTCATAGTGTTGCCTCAAGTATCTATTTTAGCCAAACATGAAAACTCTGTGGCAACTGCAGGCTATATTCATATTCATATTATAAACAATTGTCACTAATTATTGCCATTTTTGAAAAAATGATAGCAAAATGGAAATAGAAAACAAATGTGAGAAAGAAAAAAAGACATTTTAATTTGATTTTCTGAGGTGCTAATGATTAATAAAAAGGTATTGAGATCTCATTGCTAATCAACCCCCTTCAATCCTGGAAGACTTTGGGAAGAAAGCTTGGATTTGAAACCTGGCTCTGGCACTTTTTCCTGTATGAATCTGGGCATTTCACATTACCTGAGTTTTAGTTTCCTTACTTATAAACTAAGACATTGAACTACATGTGAACTGAAATTTCTTTCATATTGTTATCTATGATTTATAATCGTATTATTATTTTCTGCTAATATTAAGTAACCCTAGAAACTTAACCACCCCAAATTTATATCCATTTGTATGTGTGTGTATATATACACACACACATAAATATATATGTATGTATACATATATATAAATATATGTATATACATATTTATGTATTCATATACTCGTTTAATACACATGCATATGTGTGTGTAAATAAAAGCTAACCATGATATTAATATGTGTGTGTGTGTGTGTGTTTAAGGAATTGTTTTCTTCTGTTTAGTACCTCCTTTTCCGTTTGGCCAATTCTACATTTTATGGAGTTGTTTTCTTCAGTGTGGTTTTTTTTTTCTCCATTTTATCAATTGTATTTTTAAAGGAATTGTTAATTTTTTTTCTTTTATTTCTCTTATTTAACTTTTAAAATCCTTCTTGAGCTCTTCTAAACTTTAAGGACTTGAGACTAGTTCATATTGCCCTTTGAGGTTTCAGATGTTGGTATATTGACCATGTTGAATTCTCCTGAGTTTGTGTTTTGACCTTACTTGTCACTGAGATACTTCTCAAAGGTTGCAGTTATTCTTTGATGCTTCTTGCTCATGTTTTTGCCTTTTTTCCTAGCTTTTAAATTTGATCTCTTCCTCTGGGACCAGGGGATGCTGCCCCAGACCTCTTGTGCTGGGTGCCTCCTTACTAGTTTTCTGTGCTATTGCCTCT
>JAQQSW010010106.1:0-13075 GCA_028646575.1 Pseudocheirus occidentalis | reverse complement strand
ACACTATGCTCTTCAAAAGGTGAAATTTTAATGAATGTGGTGATAAATCTAAGGTAGCAGTGTCTAGGCAAGGGACTTTTAGTTTGGAAAGTCACCAGAATTGTGGGTAGAAATATAAGGCAGTAAATTTTTATCTTTTGAGGAAGAACGAAACTATCAGTTTCATTGCTTCACCTATATCAAAAGGTGGGAAATTGTGGTGGTCTTACTGATATCTGATTATCTTCCAATGGCACAGCAAAATGATGGCCAAGGGAATAAGGGGGTGGGAAAGGACTGAACCTGCCTTTATGAACTGAACTCTAAATAATTTAGACAATGTAGCATCAGGGTTAGAGCTTCTGTGGTAAATGTATAAAATCCACAAAGCAACAACATAAGCAGCAGGGATAGGGCATTGTGGTCAGAAGGATAATAATGATAAATAGAACAAAGTCTTACTTAATTATTTTGGATCTCTTTTATCTGCAATCAGAAATATTTCCAAAATTATATATGCAGATGAAAAATGATAGTAGGAAATTAAAACACTAAAAAAAACTGTTGTGAAAAAACAATGCTGACTTCCCAACAGAGTTCAAATTAAAATTTTTCTAGGCTTGGACATATGAAAATAGCATCTGAAAATAACTTGTAGATGTGATTATTGAATTGTGGAACCTTTGAACCTTGAATCAGTGAGCTTGATTTCAATTCCTGGCAATATTTATTTATTATTTATTTTTAATTTTTAAAAATTTTTTTTATTTTTTTTCTGGCAATATTTATTAATGGATTATTATTATTATTTGCTATTCAGAGGGCAATTGAGGTTGTTACTTGCCTTAGTGTGTGTCGAGTGCTGGATTTGAGCTCAGGACCTCATGACTCCAGGATTGGTTCTGTATTCACTGTACTACCTAGCCGCCCATAATGGATTATTTTTAAAAAATGTTTAAGGCTTTACATGGAGAAACCATGATTAATATGAACCAAAATATGCAATTTAAGTACTGTCTTATTTTTTCCTTTTAATTTTATTTTGTTTATCATTATTATTTGATTGTTATATCAAGTGAGTGACATGGACAGAGTATACCTTGATTTCATCAAGTTTTTTTTTAAATTAAATTTCTCATACCATCCTACAGTAGAAGATGTAGGCATGTGAACTAGATGATCATAGATAACTGGTTGCAGAACTGATCATCTTAGAAGATTTTAAAATATTAATTTAATTAACATATTAGAGGAAAGTCTCCATTATGTGTCATTGACATTTTTCTTTCATAAATGTTATTAAAACGTGAATAAAGAAAAAGATTTCATGTTTATCACATATAGAAAATATTCCAAAATAAATTATAATTCCTCCCAACATAGATAGAGAGCTGCCTGGAATGATGGATTAAATCTAATAAGACAAAATTTCTTAAATATAAAAGAATGATCTTTTAGTGGATTAAAAAAACTCATTTTCATAAGTATAGACTGGGAAGATATCACTGAATAGAAAAAATAGTTTTAAAATATATTATATTCACTTTGGAACAAACTTATCCCATTGCTTCATATTTTGTTATTGTATTTAGGAAAAGGCCATTTTTCCCCCTCAATAAATACCATGAACAATTGAACAATTCCAAAGTGATTGTAATTCTCTTATCTTTCTTTCTGCCTCCTCAGTGTTCTCTCTTCTCTATCTCTGTCTCTGTCTCTGTCTGTCTCTTTCTCTGTCTCTGTCTCTCTATCTCTGTCTCTGTCTGTCTGTGTCTCTGTCTCTGTCTGTCTGTCTGTCTCTTTCTCTCTCTCTCCCTCTCACTTTCTTTCCCCCTTATCAACAAATGTGGATGTCTTTTTCATAGAATATGAAGACTGATTATTATTTACTAATGATGATATTTTCAGATAATTAATACATTGAAATATGTAAAGAAATTAGTATGATAGGATTTGTAGAAGTAAGGCAGCTTCTAAAAGTGCCTTACAAACCAGGAAAACAATCTATACTCTGATTCATTGAGTTACAATTTGTCCTTTCTAGCCAAATGCATATCTATCAAAATCATAAAATAAATAAAATCATAAATTATGTGCTATCTTCCCTCACTTCATCTATTCTGCTTTCACAAAAAGTTTGAATTTAGTTGGAGAAGTTTGTAGTCATGAATCAAACAGCTCCTTCATATACAACTGTATTTAGGCATCTGTGTTTTTTTTTTTTTGGAGATAAATAAAGCTACTTTCCAGTATTCCCTGTTCCAAACACATATACTTTGTACAACTGCTCCTGCTAATAATTTTTTTCCTGTGGCCTCTGTTCTTAGACATGGATGGTAAGAACAATTCACATTTAGTATATGACTTTCGGACTTTTCCTATTTTCAGATTTCCCATCTTCTAAAAAAAATTACCTCCCTATATCCAAAACTGAAACCTCATTACAGGACTCAAGTAACCCTTAAGAGGAGTTGATTTGGGGTTTTATTCATTCATGATATTAAAATAATTTCCACCTCCATGGTCCCACCCTCCCCCCTTTTAGGGCATTAAGCTAACCTGTATTCCATTATTAGGCTTTTGTCACTTTTATGTTTCTTGGTAGAGGGAAATGATAATAGGACAATCAAGTTCAAGTGGCTTTAAATCAGTTTTTTTTCCCTATTCTTTTCTACATGTTCAGTCTTTTCCCAGGGAGTCTCAAACACAAAGGGATAGAAATAGCCAATGAATTAGGCTACATGGGCCCTAATTTATTTGACCATGAGCCCTGTAAAGGACATCTGAGCCCAAGGGAATGTTCCAGACATCATATATGGCCCTGCACTACAATGAATTCTGTGGCAATGGAGAGTAAGGAAATAAGTGAAGCTTTTAATTTCCTTTGAATCAAATATTTATGAAACCTAATAGTTTTATGCATCTTTTTCATTAGTATTTAAAATCACATAACTTCTATTGTGCTATACATTTTGTAAATTTATTGATGTTTTAAATTCAGGATAGAATATTTAACGTTGCAAGTAGGTATTCAAAGCACTCATTTTATATACAGTTTATTTATTTCTTGTTTATAAAAACTTTGGTTAAATTTGCACAGTATTTTCAATACTATTGTCCCTTGTCAATACTATCCAAGATCAGTTATGGTTTGTGACTGCTCCTACTTTTTGTCTTCTTGATACATCAAATAAATATAATTGTGTAAAATGAGGGATCAGGCTGTGCCAAGAATGTGGAGAGAAGCCAGGAAGTTGCCTTCACTCCCCACAGTTTTCCTCAGAAACATTAAATAAAGTTCAGATTCTGGAGTGATAGAACCTACAAAATGATGGAGTGAGACAATTTTCCAGATAACTTAGGAGAACTTCAGGAAAAGTTTTTCTTGGGACAGCAGTGTCCAGAAGCCGTTGCACAGGCCCAGCTGGCAGCACTATCAAGACAGTAGCAACTGAGGAAGAAAGATGGATAATTTCTAGGCTTCTGAGAAAGCTTCTTTTGTGGTTTATGAAGTGAGTTACATTGCAAAAGAGGACAGAGAAAGAACAATTGGTGGTAATGCTTATCAATACAGAAAAGTCAATCAATGGACCACAAATGTAGTGGAACAAACTTTATCTCAACTTACCAATTTGGGGAAAGCATTCAAGTACAGTGTGACCTGTACACCTATGCAGAAGAATGGAGCTGGGCTGCATACATCAAACTCTTGCTTTTGGGATGATACCAGTGATGGAAGCTTCATTTTAAGATGGGAGAATAAGAGCATGCACTGTATAGTCAGTGCCTTTGGACTGTCCATTTAACTTTCTTGGAATCATATAGCCTCCTCATTTCCCCCCAACCATTTCCTTTCCATGGTCTAGCTACATATTGTGAATTCAGCAAACACTTAAATGTTTGTTAGAGGTATCTTCTACTTTCAAGTGTAGGAGGAAAAAGTCCAAAATGTCCACACTGTCACATGGGTTGCACACTTCACTTTGTTTACTCTAAGTTGACATCCAGTATTGTTACTTTGTCTTAACTGATCAATACTTCCAAGTGTTCAAAGATGCTAAAATTGAAATCTGTATGATGAAACTTTCTAATTTCTGAAATGATTTAAATAGCACACTAAAGTCCGACTTTATAGTTTTCTTAGTAGAATAATAAATGATTAAAATTCATAAAAAAAGAAAAGTTTGTCTCACTTGAGTAAAAGGGGAGCATAGCCCAGACCAGGCAGCATTGAAGCAAGCCACTGTGAGGCTCTTAGCCACAGCATGGAAGAGCAACTGAGAACAAGAGACTTGGCTCAGTAGGCCAGTTGTATAGTAGACCAACTGTGAGACCTCTAGTCACAGGACAGAAAGAAAAGTGCCAGCCCAGGAAGGCCTGGAATACATTCACAAATAGACCAAATCAACCCAGCCACAGGGTGCTGGCAGCACCTGAGGTCCCTGTGAAGAAAGGTATTCACCTGGCCCCTGCCTCCCAGGATAAGAAGATTAGGAATGTCTCACCCTTCCCCCCTGTTTCCTAGGAGCAGAGTTCAACTCTATATGTAAAAATAGATTAGAAAATGAAAAAAAGAACCCAGTGCTGACCATAAAATGTACTATGGTGAAAGGGAAGATCAAAATACAAAGTCAGAAGAGGACAACAATGTCAGAATGCCTACATACTAAATCTAAGAGGGAAATATTAATTGATCTTAAGCCATAAAGTCTTGAGAGAGTTTAAAAAGAATTTTGAGAGGCAAATAAGATGGGCAGAAGAAAAAAACTAGGAAAAGAAATGAAAGTCATGTAAGAAGGAGTCAACAATTTGGAAAAGGAAGGACAAAAATTTACTGAAGGAAAAAAAATCATTAAAAAACAGAATTGATCAAATAGAAAAAAAAAAACCAAACCACTGAAGAAAGCAATTTCTTCTCTATGGGATGATTAATCCCATTCTGATTCTCCCTGTCTCCTCTCATTCTAATCCTCACCCACCTCAGAATTTCACCTTTTAAAGTATCATCCCTTCCTATTGAATTGATCCTGTGCCTCTATGAACTCATATACACAGATAGTCATATATATATATATATGTATATATATATATATATAAATAAGCATATATACCCTCCTATATAGACATATGTGTAGGTATACATATAAATACATTTGTTTTCCCTTCACTTATCCCTATACTGAGAAAAGTTTCATAAGTTGCTATTATGGGTTTTCCATATTGGTAGGTAAATAGTTCAACTTTGATAAGTTCCTTATGATTTCGTTCCCATGTTTACCTTCTCATGCTTCTTGTGTTTGGATGTCAAATTTTCTGTTCAGTTATGCTTTCATTACCAAGAATGCTTGAAAGTCCTCCACATCACTGAATGACCATATTTTCCCCTGGAAGATTATACTCAGTTTTGTTGGGTAGGTGATTCTTGGTTTTAATCCTAGCTGTCTTGATCTCTGACGTATCATATTCCAGGCCCTTTGACCCCTCAATGTAGAAGCTGCCAAATCTTGGGTTATCCTAATTGTGTTTCCACAGTATTCAAATTGCTTCCACTTGGCAGCCTGAAATATTTTCTGCTTGATCTGGGGACTCCAAAAACTGGCTACAATATTTCTAGGAGTTTTCTTTTGGGGATCTTGAAAAGCTTTGGCTCACTGAAAAGGAACCCCGGGACCACCACCCAAGATCACAATCTGGATCCAGGCTTCTCAACAAAAGAGCACTTATCCTCTGAACAATTGCTTAGTGCCCCTGCAGTCTGCAGGCTGGGAGCTCTGAAGCAGCTACCTGGAGGCCATAAGGCCACCGTTTCTGCATCTTCCTTGCCCTGGGGGCAGTTTGCCCAGACCTTTTTTCTTCCCCAAATTTTGCTGAGTTCCACTGACTTTCAGTTAATCCTTATTTCTTCTGGCCTGATAAATCTGGAAACTGCTACAGCTGCCACTGATCCAATCTCCTGGAGGCTCCAGCTAGTCTCCTCCTGACTTCTCTGGAGCCAGGCTCTGGTTTCAGGCTGGGCTGGTGTTTGGCTCCCAGCCTGCTGTGATGAGCCTTTATTGCCGAGATGCCTTCAGTAAGAGATGTGTTTTCTGTATTTTGTGAGTTTTGGAGCCCTAAAATTTGTTTAGAGTCATATGTTTTGGTTATTTAAGGTGGCTATGTGAGAGCTAAGGAACCTTGCTGCTTCTACGCTACCATCTTGGCCCTGCCCCAGGAAAGCAATTTCTTAAAAAAGTCGAATCTGCTAAGGAAAAAGGAGGTTTAAAAACTGAATAAAATAATTCCTTAAAAATTAGAATTGGGTGAGGCTAGAGGGAGCATTGAATAGAGCCCTGGCCTGGAATCAGCAGGGTCTGAGTTGAAATCTAGCCTCAGACACTTAACAGAAAAACTAGCCATGTCACCTTGGACACTTTACTCCAATTGTTCTACACTCCCCCCCGCCCCCTTCCAAAATGCAAAAAAAATAGAATTGGACAATTGATAGCCTATTACTCTATGAGACACCAAAATTAGTTAAATAAAATCAAAAGAATGGAAAAAGAGAAGAAAACATCCAATGCCTCATTGGAAAAACAACTGACACATAAAATATATCTAGGAGAGATAATTTAAAAATATTGCACTACCTGAAAGCCATCATAAAAAAAGAAGCTGCACACTATCTTTCAAAAAATTATCAAGGAGTACTCTTTTAATAGCTTCTCTCTTAAAAAATGGAGGACTTTTAATATGATATTCTGGAGGCAAAGGATCTTGGATCACAACCAAGAATCAACTACCCAGCAAAAGAGACCATAATCTCTCAGAAGAAAATATGGACAGCAAATTAAATAGAAGACTTTCAAACTTTCCTCATTAAAAGATCAGAGATCATTGCTTTTGGTGGTGACAAAGAACTAGAAATTGAGGTTATATCCATCAGTTGGGGAATGACTGAACAAGTTGGGACTACTATTGTGCTATAAGAAATGATGAAAAGGAGGATTTCAGAAAAATCCAAAAGCAACTATAAAAACTGATGCTGAGTGAAATGAAAAGAACCAGGAGAACATTGTATATAGTAACAACATTGCATATAATAACGGCAATGATCAACTATGATAGACTTAATTTTTCTAAGCAATAAAATGATGGAAGACAATTGCATAAGATTCATGGTGGAAAATGCTATCTACATACTTAGAAAGAACTACAAATTCTGAATGCGGATAGAAGATTCCTGTTTTAACTCCCCCCACCCCTTTAAAAATTTTTTTCTCCTTTTGTTCTGATTTTTCTTTCACAAAATGACTAATGGGGAAATAGGATTGCATATGTATAACCTATATCAGATTGTGGGGAGGAAAGTGGGGAGAAAGGGAGGGAGGAAAATATTTTAAAATTGAAATCTTATCCAAGTGGACTATGGAAATTTTCTCTACAAGTAATTTGAAAAAAAATATAATTAAATGAAAAAATAATTGAATAAAAGGAAAACAAAGGTAAGAGAGTAGTTCTTTTTCATAGTATCAATTAACACATTTATTAAGCATTTGCTGAAAGTAAGGCCCTCTGGCGGGTGCTGGGAATGAAAGATAAAAACAAACATCAAATATTACCTATTCATGCTGTCCTTATATTCTAATGAAGGATAAACAAAATTCATATGTACATATATGAATGTGTATACATATACATATACACACATATGTAACCCTATATGCATATGTGTGTATGTGTGTATGTATGTATGTATGCATGTATGTGTGTATGTAAACCAGAAGTTGTAAGAATCTAAAGCTTCAGCCTTGCAAATTACAAGTCAAAGCTTTTTCTGGAAAAAATATTTTTTTTGTGATATACTTTTCATGAAATAATTGAACACTCAAAATTAAATAAAATAGAACACTTAACTAGGTTGCAGCATCAGAATGTGTTGACTCTTTTTGGGCCAGTCTTCTAACTTTATTGATAGAGGGAATTCCTGAAAAGGGTATTCCCTTTACTGAAACATATAGGCATCTGCTCAGGAATCTCTGGGAGCTTTAGGGAAAACTGAAGGAATGTGTGACTTGCCCAAAGAGACAAAGCCAGGTGGAGCTTGAAATGGAGTCTACCTGAACTTGAGATTGTCTCTCTTTTCACTATACTGAGTGACTCTTGTGTGATGTTATATCTAAATATATGGCTATAGTGAACTGTTATTGCTACTTAATTTACTTAAAGCTACCAGAATTTCACTGTGGATATGCCTGATGGGCACATCAAAGTACTTACTACATAGACACTCTCAATGCATACACCATTTTCCTTAAGAAAAGAGGCGAAGAAAGAATATTCCCTGGTAGGTTTGGTTTGGGTCCATTAATTATGAGAACTTCAGGGTTTTTATCTCTCTCTCTCTCTCTCTCTCTCTCTCTCTCTCTCTCTCTCTCTTTCTCTCTCTCTTCCTCTCTCTATATGTATCTATCTATCTACATAGATATAGATAGATATGTAGATAGATAGATATATCATATATATATTTGATATCTTAAAAATATGCACTTATGAAACAAACTAGTGTATAAGTGTCAATCTCTCTACTTAAAAATGTTAATTTAAATATTCCAAGATATAATCAACTTTACAAAACCGGAAGTGACAACAAAGTTAGTTATGTGTTAGATCATTATTCAATAATACTTATTTAGTCATATAAATGAAAAGATACATACACATATACACAAATATACATTAATGTATTTATACTCACACATATTCACACACTGTATATAATTGTATGTATATGCATACACAGATATATACATGCAAAATTATATATGTATGCATGCATATACATACATATGCATATATACATATCCATAGTATACATACACATATTCAGGTATGCACATACATATGTTAGATTTCTATTCAAGTGAGACTCATTTTTATGTGAACTGTTACTAGCGTAGTTTTCTCTAAGGAGACAATAACCAGAAAGAAGGTAGACATAGGATCAGCCATGCTTCTGAAGTCCATAAGTTCACTATTGTATCCTCACTCTCAGTAGAATATATGAGTTAAGGTTACAATTTTGTAATCATGTTCTCCTAAATAAATAATAGTTACAGCATTATCCTTCCCATGTGCTATAATCTCTGCAGCCTTTGAAACATCATCTGGTTTCCGTTTTACCCATACTTTAGCTCCCAATTTTATTTTATCAGTAGAATCAAATCCTTCAGTTCCTGTGATAGTTATTTCTGTAGGAGGGTCAGTTTTTACAAGTTGTAATGTTTTACAGGAATGATAATGACTAGAAATATTCTCTCATGTTTACATAACTATGGGCTGCTTACCTAAATTATGTAAAGTCACAAAAATTTCTCCTTGATAATTAGAATCTTTTACTCCAGCCAAAACATGTATTCTTTGAGCAGCTAATTCTGATTTGGGTAAAATCTGTCCAAAGTGAGTTTTAGGGATTCTTATGCATATTCCAGTGGGAGTTTTTCTTATTTCTTCTTGTCCAACATAAAGTCTTGTAAACAATCATAATCCTGCCAACTACACCATAATGTAATGCCATGCACCAGCAGATTCCCAAAAGAATGCTACTATGAACAGCTTTTAAGGTTCAGATTATACAGTATAGTGAACACTCTTCATTCCTTTACAAATCAAGGCAAACATTCATTATAAATCACAATATAATATTCACAATATTACTTCTTATCACAGAAATCACAGTATAGTATTCATAGCAGCTTAACATTAGAATGGTCACACAGTTTTTACTACAGTGGCCATAATATTTACAACAAAGCATTCAATCATTTCACAATGCAGTAATCAATACTCAATCATTCAATCAATTGACAATACAATAATCAGGCTTTCACGCATGGGGCAATGATACCTCAACTCAATTAGTCACTAAATGCAATCATTAGAAAACCACACAAAACCTCCACCCCACAGTATTCAGCAGACCTCAATTTCATCCAAGGGGATGCCTTTTCTTCATCTTGACTCTGGGTGGTCTCTCTGATTCCCTAGATCCTCTTCCATGGTCCCAGCTCCCTCCTGAATCAACCAAATGGTCACTGGATTCAGAAACAGACAGCCACCAGGTCGTCCTCCAGTCCTCAGAGGTAGATAGCTCTGACTTCCTTGTCTAGTCTGCAGGGCAGTCCCTGGCACATACTGAAGTTCACAGGCCCAGCACATCTCAAACTCCTCACCATTTCTCTTGCCTGGAACTCAGGGATCAGCCAGGGTATGAACAAACAAAGTCTTATCCTCATCATGCTTTTTCAGTCCTCCAGAAGTTCAGCTCGCCTAGGACCCAGAAGGAATATCGGCCTTCCAGGTGTCCTTCCAGGCAAGCCCTCTCAGCCTTCCAGGGGGCCTTCACCAGATTCTGGTCTCAGGAAAACTCTTTCTCAGTTCTCATTCAGCTTCCAGATGCTGGGAGAGAAACCCTCTCTCTCTCTCTCTCTCTCTCTCTCTCTCTCTCTCTCTCTCTCTCTCTCTCTCTCTCTCTGTCTCTGCTAGCTTCAGTCTCCACTATTCTTCACCCAGAGCATCTTTCAATTCTGCCTCTCAGTCTCTAGAATTCTTGATTATATGCACTCACTGGCCTCCTTCTTCCACATCATCAGGGGATTTCACACCTTCTCAACAGTGGAACAGAGTTCACACCTTCTCTGCTTAGCTCACACCTTCCCTACTTAGCCCTAAGTTACTAAGGGATAAGTATCTGCTAAACTGATTGCTGTTATATTATTGTACAATACACTTTCTAACTCTAGATAAGAAATCTTACAATCATTAGGGCTTATGACGTTGTTTCTCTAAATTTCTCTGGAGAAAAATGAAAGCCCCTCAAGAGTATTGAGAATTTCATGGTCTTATTTCCAATATTTTTACAATTATTAGCAGTTATTAAGCTTTACTTCTCTCATGTTTTGTTTTCCTTGTTATATTGAGAGCTCTGATTTAATTGGTATAAGGAAATCCAAGTTTGGAAAAATATCTCGCTGTTGCAGATAGGCAACTACTCTAACTTATATAGTTGCCTTAATAATAGAGTGGTTATATAAATTGCTGATAATCATACATCTCAAATGTGTCAGAGACAGGGCTTTAATCTAGATGCTCCTGACCCCAAGCCTGACTTGTTCACTATGCCTCTAAGCTGACTGATATTAACAACAAGAATATTGACTAATTGATCAGTATTTAGCACTTAATTTTTAAATATTTTCATTTTCACCTTCTCTTAAATGGTTATAATGAAGGAAGAAAAAAGATACAAACAATTATGACACACACAAAAGTCTAAGGAAGAAAAGAACTTTACTAAGGGGTGTCCTAGTGCTGCATTACATATAGTCCAAGATGGCATGAATATATTAATATTCCTATATTGTCACACATATATTTCAATCTCCATGTGTGTCTGTGTCTGTGTCTGTGTTTGTGTGTGAAATACCATACAGGAGCTTGAAAGAAAGGAAAATAACGTATAATTAATTTGGAAAGATAGGTGAGAGACAGATTATGGAAGACTGAAATGCAGAATTGTTTTTTTTTGTTTTAATAATATAAAACAGAGGCAAGATCATTTATCTTAAGCATGGATATGCATGATCAGAGATGTTTCTTTGGAGGAGGTTTGAGGTGACGAAGAACACTGGCACACACACTTGTGTGTGACTGGTAAAAAAAACAACTTTTTGAGTCTCAGTTTCCCTATTTGTAAAGCAAATTCAATACTAGTAACTCACATAACTTTTTAAAAATGTAGAACAATATGTTTGCTAATTGTTTTCAGATCTTAAAGTTATATACAAATTTAGGTTATTAATATGAAAAATGTCTAGTGATTAATTTTTTAAAATTAGTTTTATCATTTCAATATTCTCCTAAGAAGTGTTTGCACCAAGGTTTTAGGGATTTCATAAGTTTCTATATCTAGATTTTGAAGGTATTTTGAATCACAATGAATACGACCCCCACATTTTACAAGTAAGACAACTAAGAATCAGGGAGGTTAAATCATTCGTACATACGAAATGCACATTTTTACATTGGTACATGATCACATAGCTAGTAAGCATCAGAGGCAAGACATGATTATAGGTCTTCTGAATCCAGACACATTGTTATTTTCACTCTGATAATCATCTGTTGTGCATTATATATTAGGATACATTAGTGTATGTGAAAGAAGTACATTTCAAAGATTGTGGGCTAGGGCCTTTTTCTCATGCACTTCAAAGTTTGCATTATTTTATGTTTATAAAAATACGTGAAAGTTACTATCATTATACTTATTTTAGATAAGGAGACTGTGGCTCAAACAGAACTTTTCCAGTCACATACAAGCAGAATAATAGTCATCCTTGCATTGAGTGAGGATGCTATACTTAGACAACTTTCCTAAGGTTAACCTGACTTGAGTTTTTATCTACCGCAATGTAGTCTTGGAAGAAGTTGAAGATATTCCTATTGTCTTCAAACTTGGGAAAATTATATTAACTTGATGAATGATGGCATGTAGTCTGATTAGGCTGTATTTATTCATTCATATTAAGGATATTTTCATAGTATTCATGATATAAAGAAGAATTAGAACTAATGGGAGGAAACATGAGAAAGAAGAAACAAAATGAAAACAAAAAAGAGGAGAGCAAATTGTATGCTTTAATTTGCATTCAGACTTCACATATGTTAATTATTTCTTTGACTACTATATTTTCAATTTCCTTTTTTTCTCTTATTGCAAAAGCTCGTATTTCTTTCTTTTTTAAATATTTTTTATTTGTTTTCTTGTTTACATCATTCATTTTCATTACATTTTTGAATTACAAATTTTATCCCCTTCTTGCACCTACCCCAACCCTAAAACAGCAATCCCATTGTAAAGCCCCTCCCCTGCTCTGCTCTCTTACTTTCTGGTAGGGCAGGTAGGCTCTCCCTATCCCAACTCATGTATATCTTATTTCCTAGTTGCAGGTATTGCAGAACATTAAATTCAAGATTCTTTCAATTCCTCCCTTGTCCCCCACCCCCACTGGAAGGACAATCAATTCAATACAAGCTGTGGATGTGTGATTATACAGGA
>JAQQSW010010105.1:0-13076 GCA_028646575.1 Pseudocheirus occidentalis | reverse complement strand
TTTTTTGGATTGTGTTAAAACCCAGAGCTTGTGAATCCCACTTGTGGGATGAACTTGTTGATGTGAAGAGGGAGGGCTGAACTGGAAGGAGCCATGAATTGGGAAAGAGGCCCAAGCCAAGAGAAGGCCAGAAGGACTTTTGGAGAGCAGTATCCAGTATCATGGAGCCTGGGTTGCTGAGAGAAAGACTTCTGGGGGCCAGCTGGAGCTGCCCAGGACTTTTGAGAACTGCTACCCGGAGCTGCCAAGAACTGAGGAGGCATGGCTGTGACACCAGTATTTTGTCTGTCTGTTTTGACATTGTTTTGCCAGATTCATCTGCTGGTGAAGGACAGTGCTGCTGTTTAAGAGGTCCTGGAACCTGGCTGTTGGTTAAGAATCCCTGAAGGAGTATTTTCTTGTGATACCTTCACAGAATTCCTGGAAGAGGGCCTTGTTGACATCTCCAGGGGTTTTAGGACTATTCTACAGACAGAGAGTGACTTGATGATGACACTGGCTATGACTTTGTTGAGCCTTGTCTCCCCAGGAACTGAAATTACTTAGGGCTTGCCACAGTGAAGATGAAAGAAGGGCCTTTCCTTGCGTTTTTGGTGCTAAGATGATAACTTTGTTGTAATTTAAGGGTTGTTGGTCTTTTGTGCTCTACTGCCCATTTTGAGAAAGTGCTTGGTGTTAATAGATGGTATTGTAATTCAGTAGTGTCCAGGAGTAGGAATCCTTTTGCCTTTTTTGTGCTTTGTGATTGACTAAATGAATGTACTTTGTTTATGATTGGAAACTAAGTTCTCCATTTGAGAAGAGACTAAATGAATGTACTGCCCAGGAGTGGGTTACTTTGTCTACTGATCCAGGGGTGGGATACCCTTTGCAATTACTTTGCAATTGAATTGAGAACTTACTTGCCAGATGAATGAGTTACACTATATTTTGACTTTCTCTGTTTTATGAATGTTTTACTGAATAAATGGGGTTTGCTATGCCGGTAATCCAAGCCTTGGAAGTTGACTTTGTTGGCATTACACTCTCCTATGGTGTAACAGTTGCTGCTACTTCGATCCCAGCTGATATTTACAAGGTGGGAGGAATCCATCATACATATAAAAGCTGAATAAAATTTTCCAGGTAATATGGCAAGAAGGTGTTATCCATTAGGAGTTCAAGGATGTGAATGTGAGATGTAACAAAATATGGATCAACGCTCTCCTTCTTGTACTATTTTTGGCCTAGCCATCAACACCACAAAAACACAGGTACTCTACCAGCCAGCACCACAGTATCCATACATGGAAGCATTTATTACAGCAAATGGAGAAGTTTTGAAAATGGTAGATAAGTACACTTGCCTTGGCAGTGTACATCCCAGGGATGTACACATTCATTGATAATGAGGGGGTGTTCATCAATTGGTGAGTGGATTAACAAACTGTGATAAATTATTGCAATGGAATATTAACATGCTAAAAGAAAAAAATGAACAGTTAGATTTCAGGAAAAAAATAATTTCAGAAAAAAATGAAAGACTTTTATGAGCTGATGTGTAATGAAGTGAGCTGAATCAGGAGAAAACTTTAATACAATAATAGCAATACTCTACCATGATCAACTGTGAATGACTTCACTATTTTCATCAATGCGATGACCTGAGACAATTCCAAGGGACTTATGATGAAAAATGCTAGCCATCTGAGGAGAAAAAGCTGATGCTTGATGGAGTCTGCAAGTATATAGAAGCATATTATTTTTCAGTTTTTGCATTTTTCCCCTTTGGTTCTTTTTTTCTTCTTTCACAATGTGACTGATATAGTGATATATTTTGTATGATTCAATATGCGTGATATATGTTAAATTGCTTACTGTATCAGGGAAAGGAGAGGTAAGGTAGAATGGAAAATATTGGAGCTCAAAAGAATTTATTAAAATAAATATAAAACACTGTATTTGTAACTGGGAGAAATAAAATATTATTCAATAATAAACAGAAAACAGAAAAACATTAGTTGACTAAGTTTTATTTTTTCGATAGTTCTATAGTTGACAAGAACATAGATTTAGGTTTAGAAGGGTATTTGTTGACGAGCTAATTCAACTCATAAAGCTAAAGTTCAGATACATTATGAAATTTTACCAAAATCAACTAGTAGCTCCTGAACAAAGGGAGATTTACGTCTAGGTTTTCTGACTCTAAATTTAAAAGCTTTTGCCATTTTATTAAAAAAAAAAACAATGATGATGTCTAATTTTTCAGTTGTGTCCAACTGCTTGTGATTCTAGCTGGGGATTTCTTGGATAAAATAGTGGAGTAGTTTTCTATTCCCTTCATTTTACAGATGAAGAAACTGAAGCAACTAAGTAACTTGTCCAGGGTCACACAGCTAATAAATGTCTGAGGCTAGATTTGTACTCCCAAAATGAATCTTTCTGACTCTGGGCCCAGCACACTATTAACAGTGCCAACTAATTGTCCTTTTGCTATTATTCCTGCCACCTTATTTTTTCTTTGATTCTTTTGTTCTTCCTAACACAGACCAATAACTCTTTCTGTTTGTTGTTATTTTTTTATCACTTTAAGATTTATTTTCAATCTTGCCTCATATTAGGTTTTAGAACTCTTGATACTAATCTCATGGGATGATGATAATATTTTATGTTCATTCCCCATTGCTTTCCTTTGATTCCATCATTTTTTTGTATTTTTCCCTACCTTATCATCTAGTTACGTCTGTATGTCTTAAAAATCTAAATGCATTTGAGAGTTACTCATGAAGTCACATGATCCATTTTGTGGATTTCCTTATTCTTATTATATTTCCTCTGCACCAAAGCACCAGAATTATTTGTCATGTTTGGGTTTTTAAATTGTTTTTATTTTCATTTTGAGAATATACATTGACTGAGCACTTTCTGTGACTGAAAGTGAAGTTTCTGCCCTGATGCCACTAGGATAAACCTTTGATCTCCTCCATTTCTTACCCAGAAAATTTTACCATTTAGTCATCCTTTCTGAAGGCTTCACCATATTGGTTCTTGATTTCTTGCATTTAGAGACTGTAAATCATAAATCAGTAGTTTAAGAAATCAAGCAATGTCAATATCCTAGGCTAGGGATTACAGGTATGAGCCATGATTCTTGCCTACTAATGTTTCTGTTCTTGGACAGTTTCTCACTTCCTTTTTTGGTGAAGTTCTTTGGAATATTAGACCATTGTATTCTACAAATCCTATTTCATGATCTTCAGAAATGGTTTTCTCCTAAAGTGGAGGGTACTCATTAGACTATGCTTGTTTTCCTTTCCTCACTCACAAACCCTATTCAGGAATGACCACTTACTTAGAAATAATCATATTTGATTTGGCAGTCAATTTTTCATTTTTTAGTCAAAACTTCATTGAGAAGTGTAATTTCCTGTTTTACTTCAGCTTCTTGAAGGACCAAATTATCATTACGGCAAATTACGCATTTCTCAGATTCTCTGTTTTTGGCAGACAGAGCTATAGCAGATGTCTGGATAGTTGAACAGTCCCATAGCTACTCTATTATATCTCTGTACCAAGTTTGTGTTCTAGTATCTGAATTTCTAAATTATGGATTTCCTGAATAAATGAATGAAAACCATAAGTAAATACTATTCACAAAGTATTATCATAAATATTGAGGATAAAAATAGAAAGGTAAGACTGTCACTACTTGCAAGTAGCTGACTTTCTAATTTGAGAGACAATGAATAAAAATGTTTCAGCTCTAAGTCAAATGGAAATGTCTCATGGTTTTCAGGGTATAACAGCAAAGCAAATGCAATTCTAAGTTTTCTTTCTATTCATGTCATATTTTATATACATACATATATATATATACATAATATGCACATATGTGTACATACTTATTCATTCAACATTATCACTTCTTTTTCATATGATCACTTTTTCCCCTCTCTGTTGAAGTTAACTAAATTCCTGAATTCCTCATGGGTATATATCCTTAATACACATTTCTGTTTTCCCGCTTATCTATTTTCTCCTATTCCTTTTTTCTAACATATACTACTGTGGTGCCATTCTTGAGCACTATAATTCTTCTAAATAGCTCTTTACTTCCCATATATGCCTTTATATTCTGAATTCTCTACCTCCAGTTTTGACTGGGAATGTTGGGTTTCCTAATAATGCTTTCTGTGTTTCTTTCATTATTATCTATGAATAATCAGAAGTCAGTATTGGTTGTCAGGTTGAGAAAATCTCAGGAAAGTGTCTATCACATCCCAGAAATGTAGTATAAGAAGAAAACATATTTTTTTGTTAATGTCATTAACAAAGAACTGAATTGATTTCTCAACCTCGGGAGCTACCAATTACCACTATTTATTACATCTTACTGTAATCAATAACAAGGATGAAAAACGAATGACATTTAGTTTAAGTAATTTTCCCAGACTCACAGGCTTAGAAAGTAAATGGGAATGGACTTAAAATTTAGGTCCTCTTTGCTCTTTATCCATTACTGTTTATTATTAAAAATTCTTATGCCTTAACCTACAAGGACTCTATACTCTCCTAGTTCTCTCCCTACTTATTTGATTGTTCCATTTCACCCTCCCCTATATCCTAATGTAATTCTCCACCAAAATTGGAGAATAGGGTATTTATTCTTACCTTTTGACTCTATTTGTGATCTCATCAGTTACAATAGGTACATTTATCTCTATGAAGAAAAACCCTAATTCTCTATATCTAGTTCAAATCTCTCTTTTGAAGACCATTCTCACAATCAAAACTGCTTGAAAAATGTCAATTGGATATCTCATAGACATCTAAAGAGAATGTATTATCTACACTATTTGCCCTTACACCTCCTCTAAATTTTCCTATTTCTGTTGAGAAAGACACCATCTTTTCTGTTATGTTTGCAGCATGTGTCATCCTCACCTCTTACTTTCTTCTTACCCTTCCTATCCAAACAATTACCAAATTTAGTCAATTATACATTACTACTTTCAGCATCTGGCCTCTTACTGAGTGTTCTCTAGACTATTACAATAGCTTCCTAGTTTATCTGCTTCATAATCACTTATCTTCTCATCGTCTTCCATAAAATTACTAAAATAACTTCCTAAAAACATGTTTGACTATGTCAGAATTGTCAATACTCAACACTCTGCAGTGAATCTTTACTGCTTCTAGGATAATATAGAAAGCCACATAAAGAAATGTGGCATTTAAAATGGTATATGATCTGTTTCCAACTTTTTAAACTAATTTTATAATATTCTACTTCACATACTCTATGTTCCAACCAAACTGGTCTTTTTATCATTCCAAGAAGTCAACATTTCTTATTTTGCCTCTATGCCTTTACTTTGCCTCACTTTGCCTCAGCTCTAAAACGCATGTTCTTTCCACCTTTGCCTCTTACTTTGGATAAAATATTATGCCTTTCCCACATTTACCAATTCCCCAGGTTATTAGGGAATCTCTCCTTCTCAAATAACCTAATATTTGTGTATGTGTGTACAGTCTCTTTTCCCTAAGAATAATTTTAGCTCCAAGAGCACAGTAACTATTTTTTTTCATTTTTTTCTTTTTCTTCTTATAAACATGCATCATGTTTGCATTGCAAGTCCTTCAGAAATACTAGTTGTTGTCCTGAGTGAATGATCTACCCTTGTGGATAAATCTATTTTTTATTTCAGCCACTTATGCAAAGACAATGTCTTCTGAGAATAGAAAAAGGAAATGGATAATAATACAAATTAGAGAGAAAATGATTAACAACATAAAACATCATGTCTGAGAGAGGTTATAGAAGTATCAGATGAAAAACATCAGGAGACAGTTTTAGGTAATGACTAATTAATTTATTAAGTAGGTTAGCTAATAATCAATAAATTGATGATGAATGTGTTCTCTCCATAACCAAAGACTCCCTAATGGAAGAACCAAATATCCTAAATACTTATTTGAAAGAAAATGTGTTGATAAATGAAAAATCAACCCTGATTGGTGGGCATTTAATGAGGTGAGCTAGTATACTTTAGCCCCTGCTGATGAGAATGTGGCTTAATCATGGGACTCAGCCTCCTCCAGTAATCAGGACAGGGAAACCTATCTCCATCCAGAGCACTCTGCTTTATTCTCCCCCATTCCCCCTTCATCATTTGGGTCATTTTAAAATTCAGTGGAAGAATACAAAGATAAGGTTTCTTTTTCCTGGGGAAAGAACACCCAGATAAGATTTTGTTTACAGTCTAAACAGGAGAAAAACCTCCATGTTGGGTGAGGTTCGGTAGTAGATCCTAGAGCAAGTTCCTCGGAGGATTATGGCAATATCATGAATAATTCTTTTCTTCAAACACTGACCCACAGGGACTGAGACCTCAATAGGAAACTAAGGAAGAAAAATTCATAAACCCAATTTAATAATTAGTTATTAATATAACAACATAATAATAGCTATTTTAGGTTATTACCTGTCCCATTTTGTTACCTGCTCATAGACATTTCACTTAAGAAGTTTCTGAGATTCTTACTGTATATAATGCTTTTTCTTAACTCACAATCATTGAATAAAAGAAATTTAGAGCTAGCAGGGATTTCTGATCAACTATCCCATTTTATAAGTGAAAAATCTCAGATTCCTTCTCTTACTTATAAAAACACTCTAAATTAGGCTAGGCCAACTTAAAGATTCATCAGAAATGCCCTTTCATATAGCTATCTCCTCTCATTTCACCCAGTAATTACTTTACTCCCTTACTTTCACTTACAATATTCTTGCATTGTCCATTTTGTTTCTTCTTCCTGCAAGTTATTCAACACTTTCTTAACCATGGCTCATGAAATGCAAAATAGCTTTCAATTTAGACATCATGCCTCACAACTCATTATTATGATTATTTATTCATTAATGATCCATAAAAACTTTATGGCAATTAGATTCATTGCTGAAAAATGATGAATTTTATTCTTCATGTGACAGGTTTTTCCTTTAATATTGATACATGAGGTAAGATACACACAAATATACAACTATATATATGCTTATTGATTTATTGATATCTGTTTTATTTATGTTATTATCAAGAAGTCTTATTTTTCTACCAAAATGAAAGTTTCTAGTATTATGACTTTTTTGGACAACAAACTGCACTTTTGTCACAGCCCATTTCATAATGGTTTAGCATTCTCCCTTGTGTTTCTTTTTCTTCTTTTTCTTTAACTTAATAGCATTTTATTTTTTCCAATGACATATAATGACAGTTTTCAGTATTATATTTTATAAGATTTAGAGTTTGAATTTTTCTCCTTTTGTTCTGTCTCCATTCCCCCTAAAAGCAAACAATCTGATATAGGGCACATATGTACAATCATGTTAAATATATTTACCTATTAGTCATGTTGTGAAAGAAAAAAAGCGGGAACAAAAGGCAAAAACCATGATAAATTTTTAAAGTGAAAATAGTAGGTTTTGATTTGCATTCTGATTCCATATATATATAGTTCTTTCTTTGAACATAGACTGTATTTTTCATCATGAACCTTATGGAATTGTTTTGGATCATTGTACTGCTTAGAAAAACTATGTTTTATTATAGTTTATAATTGTACAATGTTGCTGTTACAGTGTATGATGTTCTCCTGGTTCTGCTCACTTTGTTCAACATCGGTTCATGGAAGTCCTTCCAGGTTTTTCTGAAATCTAGGTGTTCATGATTGCTTGTATGACCATGCCATTCCATTACATTCATATTCTACAACTTGTTCAGTCATTCTCCAATTGATGGGCATCCCCTCAATTTCCAATTCTTCACCAAAACAAAAAGATCTGTTAAAATATTTTTCACATGTGGATCTTTTCCCCTTTTTTATGATCTCTTTGGGATACAGACTTAGTAGTGGTATTGCTAGATCAAAGGGTATGCATGATTTTATAACATTTTGGTGATAGTTCCAAATTGTTCTCCAGAATGGTTGGATCAGTTCATAACTCTGCCAATAGTGAATTAGTGTTCCAATTTTTCCATATCTTCTTTAGCAGTTGTCATTTTTGTTTTTTGTCATATTAGCCTATCTTATTGGTGTGAGGTGGTACCTCAGAATTGCTTTAATTTGCATTTCTCTAATAAATAGTGATTTAGAGTATTTTCCACATGACAATAAATAACTTTAATTTCTTCTTCTGAAAACATCCTGTTAATATTCTTTGAGAATTTATCTATTGGGGGTGGAGTCAAGATGGTAGAGTAGAAGCAGCAAAACTCTGCAGCTTTTGTCATGACCACCTCATATATCTATAAAATACGATGCTAAACAAATTTTAAAGCTCCAGAACATACAAAGTGGTGGAGTGACAAAGCTCCAGCTGAAAGCAGCCTGGAAGGCAGATTGGAAGGGGTTTATTGCAGAGAGGTGGGAGCTAAGACCAGCACTATATTAACCCGTGGCTGGAGCCATGGGGCTGCCAGAACAGGCCATGGTTGTAATGCAAATCACCAAATCACTGGCAGCTGTGTTATTTTCCAGATTTACCAACTCATAAGAAACAAGGACTAAGTGAAAGGTGAGTAGAACTCCACTAAATTTGGGGGAAAGAAGTAGTCCAGCCATCTGCCCACAGGGCAAGAAAGCAGCAGAAATGGTGACCCTGCAGCTGCCTCCAATTGGCTGCTTCAGAAGCTTGAGGCCGCAGATTGCAGGGGGACCAAGGGAACATTCAGAGGCTTAGTGCTATTGCCTTGAGCTACCTGGATCAGGATTGCAGTCTTGTTTGGTGGTCCTGAGATGCATTTTTAGTGAGCCAAAGTTGGTGGGGGCTACATAAATAGTGGCTTCATAATAGCTCCAGCAGCTGTGAAAACCCCAGCCATTTGGGACTGAGCTCTCCCCTCTGAAAGCAGAGCTCTACTGAAAATAAAAGTCAGGTAACTGACTGGCAACAATAGCAGGCAAAGGAAGCAAGGAAAACCCAGCAATGCAACTTTAGATTCCTTTTTTGGGAGGAAAAAGAATCAAAGCATGGAATAGGAGGAAGACAATAGAGTCAGACATCCCTCACTGAAACGTCCAAGAAAAATGTAGACTGGTTACAAGCCATAGAGTAGCTTAAGAAAGATTTTAAAAAACAAACAAGAGAAGGAGAGGTGCAGGATCAACTGAATAGGCTGGGATAATATTTTAAAATATGAAATTGAAATGTGGGAGAGGAATAGTATGAGAGGAGACAGGGAGAGGTGGTTAATCCTCTCATATAGAATAGGCAAGGGATAAATGTTACAATGGAGGGGAAGAACAGGAAGGCAAAAGGGAATGGGTCAACTTTACTCTCATTGAAGTTGGCTTAGGGAAGGAATGATATACACTCTAAATTGGGTATATTGGCCTCCAGGAGAGTAGGGGAGAAGGGGATTAGAGGGGGGAGGATGGAGGGAAGGGCAGGTTGTGGGGGAGGGTTGTTAGAAGCATATACTTTTGTAAAGGGACAGGTACAGGCTGGAGAATGGAACAAGTGGGGGGGTGGAATAGGAGGGAGGGAAATATACAGGTGCTTGGATAGGGAGATCCATCTTGCTACTGGAAAGTCAGAGAGGTGATTGGGGGAGGAGGTATACAGTGGGACTGCTGTTTGTTTGGAAAATACAGGGAGAAAATGTATGAATCAAAATCTCATGGAAATGAATGGTGCAAACTAAAAATAAAAGTTAATAAAAGACAATTTATCTATTGGGGAATGACTTGCATTCTTATAGATTTTTTCTTTATATTATTTGCAGTTTATTAATCATAAAACATCTATATACACATGAAAAAATAGTGAAACAAGCGTATGTTCATTTATTACAAGCCTTTGGTGGGATAACAGCTTGTAGGTAACTGAAATTTTTTTTTGACAGTTTTTGGTGCATCTTACAGCCAAAGTTTTCTTTTCAATAATTTCTGGGTCTCCACTGTTATTTCTCACAACTCAGGACACCATCATTTTGGAAAATCAGGTCAGTATGGGTCATCATAGGGAATCATTCACAAAAGAGAAAACATAGTTATTTTGGAAGCTCTGTCTAGGTTTCTTGAGGGATTGGAGGCCAAAATGATCAAACCTAGACAGCTGAGGTTTCCACATTCCTTAGTTCAAGATCATCCAACTGCAAAAGCTCATCAATGGACAGTTTGGCTGCATTGAATTGAGACTGCTTTTTATTCTGTCCCAGGCCAGTTTTATATTGAACACCATCCACCACAGTATAAAAGGCAAAACAAGGATTCGTAACATCATCTGTTGTGACAGTTTCCTTAAGGTCAAGTTGCACATGCTGCTTTTTAAAAAAATGATGGAAGGCTGACACCGGATGTTTCTCTCCACATTTGTACTTTGTGATGAATTCCTTAAGAATCTTCTTTGGATGAAAGAGAGTATTTCAGTTAGGCAGGACTATTTTGGAAAGAAGTGCTTCTGTGATCTCTGTTATCTTAGAAACTAAATTCAACACACTGTAATCCTCTGCTGCTGAATATACTGGAGGAGGATTCATTGTTGTTGAAGAAGGTTCAACTGGCAAGTGCTTTTTCAACATCTGAGTAAAGCTAGAAACCTGGAAACTCTGAAACCAATCCTCATTACCAGATATTTTCTTGTGTCTCCATTACCTGTTCCAGCATTGCTGCCATCACCCCTGAGTCCTATTCCTATAGATTTGACCAATTTCTGTATATATTTGAAAAATTATGCAATTTTCAGAAACACTAGCTGTAAAAATTATTTCCCATCTATCTACTTGGTTGTACCAGCTTTGTGCAATACTTTTAAGTTTAATACAGTCAAAACTGTCCATTTCACAATTTTTGCATTATTTTATTTTTCATGAAATTGCAGAAATTTAATAATATTGGGTTTTGCATACCTAATACATTATACTGATCTGTCATTCTATTTCTTAACCAGTACCAGATAGTTTTGATGATTGCTACTTAATAATACAGTTTTAGATGTGGTATTGCTAGGCTTCCATCTATGGATACTTTTTTCTTCAATAATGTCCCTGATATTCTAGAACTTTTGTTCTTCCAGATGAATTTTGTTATTTGTTTTAGCTCTATAAAATATTTCTTTGGTAGTTTGATTGGTATGGCAGTAAGTAAATTAATCTACCTAGAACTGTCATTTGCATTATATTACCACAGTCTACCCATAAACAATTGACATTTTGCCAGTTGTTAAGATCTGACTTTATTTGTGTAAAAAATGTTATGTAATGGCTTTCATATAGTTCCTGGGTTTGTCGTGGCAGGTAGAGTCCCAACTATATTATATAGCATATAATTATTTTAAATGAAATTTCTCTATCTCTTCTGCATGACTTGGTAAATAAAAAATAAAAACATTGATGATTTATATGGGTTTATTTTATAACCTGCAGCTTTCTTGCAGTTTTAAACTATTTAAAATAGTTTTTATGTGATCCTCTAGGATTCTCTAAGTATACCATCAAATTATTAGCAAAGAGTGATAGTTTTGCTTCTTCGTTGCTTATTCTAATTCCTTTAATTTTTTTCTTCTTATTTTTAAAGCTAACATTTCTAGTATTATATTAAATAATCGTGGTGAAAATGGGCATTCTTGTTCCACTCCTGATCTTATTGAGAAAACTACCTTTTTCAAACTAAACATAGTGATTGCGAATTACTTTAGGTAGATACTTTTTATTATTTCTGTGTTCTGTAATGTGTTAAATAGGAATGGGTGTTGTATTTTATCACAAGGTTTTTTTTCTGTACCTTTTGTGTTAATTTTGTTATTGATATAATAAATTAGGCAGACAGTTTTCCTAATGTTGAACCAACCTTGAATTCCTGGTATAAATCCCATTTGATCATAGTGTGTTATACTCCTGATAAATGGCAATAAAGTCTTTGCTAATATTCTGCTTAGTTTTTTTTTTGCATAAATACTCATTAGGAAAATTGGATTAACATTTTCTTTCTCTGTTTTCACTCTGCTTGATTAAGGTATCAGGACCATATTAGTGCCATAAAGGGAATCTTGTAGGACTCTCTTTTTGGCTATTGCTTCTGAATAGTTTATATAGGATGTCCATTTAAAAGTTTGTCAAAATTCACTTGTAAATCCATTTGACTCTGGAATTTCTTAGGGACTTCACTGATGGCTTCTTCAATTGCTTTTTCTAAACTATGGCTATTTCCTCCTCATTTCAATTGTCAGATTTGTTGGCATACAATGGAACAAAATAGCTCCTAAATAGTGTTTTAAGTTCCTTTTCATTCAAGATGAATTCAAAATTTTAATTTTTGATACAGATAATTTTGTTTTTTAAGTAATTTATTCAATTATTTATTTTTATTTTTTTTATACCACCAGGTCTTAGTTTTACTTATTAGTTCAATAGTTTTCTTTCAATTTAGTAATCTCTGCATTGATTTTCAGAATTTCTAATATGATATTTAAATGGAAGATTTTATTTTGTTCTTTTTTTAGTTTTTTTTAAATTACAGACCTAATTCAATGGTTTCCTTTTTTTCTATTTTATTCATATAAGCATTTGAAGATGTAAATTTTCCCTTAATAACTTCTTTGGCTACTTTCCATAAATTTTGGTATAGTAACGCATTATTTTCAATAGTCTTTTATGATTCTGTTGACTTTTTCTATGATGTGTTGTTTGACCCACTGATTTTGTTTTTGTTTTTGTTTTTGTTTTTTTTTTGTTTTTTTTTATTAACTTGTTTGTTCACTTTTAGGTTACAAGATTCTGTTCCATAGTCACTTCAGTTATAGATTTTTCTCCCCTTCCTCCCCATCACCCTCCTGACCCCCCCATGGTGGCATACAATCAGGTATAGGATCTGCAATCTCCTTCACATTGTACAATCGTATGGTTGTATAGGTGTTATAGCCAATGGAGTGAACAATGAGAAAAGAGAAACAAAAGCTGAACATCGGAAAGAATGATAGCATGCATTGCTTCAGTCTCCGTTTAAACTCTGATCTTTCTGGATCTTTCTCTGAATGTAGACATCTCCTTCCATCCTGAGACTTGTATAGTTGTCTTTTGACTGTGTGATGCTGAGAA